>JAPYZI010000611.1:0-101825 GCA_030523105.1 Ophioninae sp. A BG-2022a
AGTCAAGAAAGTTTCAGCTGTCTTTCAACATGTGGTGATACTGGTGTGAAGTAGGGGGTACTACGTTATGATCTCGAGGAAGAGGCGCGAAATACAATTCCTCATCAACCCGTAATAATTTATTAATAATTCCTCGATGATTCATTGATATTAATTAACATTAATCAATTGACATTAATATTGACCAATATTAATCGATACTAATTCCAATGAATATAAATTAATAATAATAAATCAATAATCCCATCGTCATTCATCAACAAACAAATGATAACTAATTTGTCGATATCAATAAACGAGTCAAATTATTAAAACTAATCGATTAATATTCCCAATTATAAAAGTAGAATTTCATTGATCGAATAATACTCCTTCCCTCTTATTATTAACATTTTTTAGAACTCAATGCCACCATTTTTAGTTCGATCAGAGATGATTGTGCAATGCCGAACCATGTTCGATGAAACTTTGATAATTAATTAATTGTTCGATTTTCCAATGATATAACATATACGCACAGCAGAGTTATAAGACTGGAGGTTTTAGTGCTCGTCCATCCGAATAATTTAGGAAACGAGGAACTGCCGAATGTGCGGTCGACCTCTCTCTGTAAATTTTCATCATCCTCTCTCTCTCTCTCTCTCTCCATATATATATATATATGGAAGGACAGAACGAGAGTTTGTATATAGAAACGTCCGAGGTTCGATAATGTAAACACACGACGCCGATATCCGACCACACCAAACAGGACAAGCGTAGCTATCAGTTATCACACGTGTCACGAATTATCCGCAAGGTCCATACGATAACTCCCTCCAAACGCATTACACTCGACGAGTGCAGAGTGCAGCGCACCACATGGCCATTTAGACAGGAATACAACTCTAGGGGAGTATTGTACAGGTATTTGGTAATAGTGTACGTAGTGCGGATATGTGTGCGAGTCTAGCCAGACGAGAATCCATTTTCGCCAGCTGCGTGGAAAATGAATAAAACTCGAGCTCGTACTCGCACCATAAATCCCTGGAGACTTTGATTTAACGAGAGAACTTTTGCAGCGTAACGAGGCACTCGCGAATTTCTCACACGTTTGCCACCGGGAATCGATCGTATCGTGTAATTGAAATTTTTGCAGATCTTTTTAGTCTTCTCTCGAAGGATTCGACGATCGTTGTTGTTTAGTTCAATTACGGATGAAACGAATATTGAGTCAGTTATTGTTTGACAATGAATTTTGGTTGGGAATAAAATTAATATTGGTAATTGTAATTTATACATTTTTATATGTTTTTTATTTTGTCGAAATGGAATTAATTGGGATAATTAATGATGTCATTGTTTATGAACGTTTTATAACGGATCAGACAAACCGAAGTTTTGACTGACCCGTTATAAAACGTTCATAAACAATGACATCAGTAATTATCCCAATTAATTCCATTTCGAAAAGATAAAAAACATATAAAAATGTATAAATTACAATTACCAATATTAATTTTATTCCCAACAAAAATTCATTGTCAAACAATAACTGACTCAATATTCGTTTCATCCGTAATTGAACTAAATAACGACGATCGTTATTTAGTTCAATTACAAAAAGTATTATTAGTTACCACCGTTCGTAAACAATGACATCAGTAATTATCCCAATTAATTCCATTTCGAAAAGATAAAAAATATATCAAAATTTATCATTTATATAGGATACAGTCAGAATAATCATCAAGAATAATAATTCCCCAAATTTTCCAGAATTTTAAGGATTTTCAAATATCCATCCAGTAATATCTAAAATCCATTAGATGTAGATCGAACGAAAGAGTTCAATCTGTTTCCTTGAGCGCGACCTAGTCGCACGACAGTTACACGTGGTCGATCAGAATCTCGGAAAATTGCCAGTTGCTGCTGCGCTCTCTATATTTTGTCCCTGATAACGTGTAGCAAAAGTCATGACCGCACAGAGGCGCGGGGTCAGGGTATCAAAACTTTTATCTATTTATATTAGTAAAGTCAGTTCAACGGTGCGTCTTGAAATGCAATGGACGTGAAGTCGATAAATTATTGATGTTACGTTGCGTCTCTTCCTCTCTCCTGCTGAACGCGTGGCGTGTCAGATCGTGAGAGTTTCGCGCGATGAATGGGAATGAGGACGATCATACTGGAGAGAGCATGCGTGGCTGACGCTGTCTGGGCCAAAATATTCCCCGGTTTCGAGTATTGTTGCTACTCGAATGTATTACAGTTTGTTTTGAATTTTTTACATTTTTCTGTGAAGTCTAACATCCCTAAAGTGACCTTTATCCTTTCAGTGAAATTCCTTATCGATCATGAGGAATGAGGATAAAACTTACAATATTGGATTTCCGAGTCATATATTAGACGAAGTAAAAAGTTCTGTTCATTTTTTGACTGTATTTGGAGAAGGAAATGAACATAGTTAGGATTTAGATCAAATCCGATCTAAATAGATCTGCTTTAGATCAAATATAGTTAGACTTGTATTAAATATAGTTTAGAATAAATATAGTGTTGTTCGATAACTTTAGTCCATTTTGAAGTCAATTTTATAATTTCGTGATTAAAGAATTCCTTCTCCCGATTGGTAAAAACTGAACCAGCTAATTTCTGCAAGCTTCTCTTAGGTGAGTTATGTATCATCAAAAAAACTTTGCAACTGCTTGAAAAGGTGATAATCATTTGGTGCCAGGTTTAAACTATACAGCGGGTGCGATAGAATCTCCTATTCAAGCTCTTGAAGCTTTTGGCGCGTCGTTAATTATGTGTGCGGGCTGGCATTGTCTTTATGGAACACAACACCCTTCCTATTGGCCAATTCTGGCTGCTTTTGGTCGATCGCTTGCTTCAATATGGTCAGTTATTGACAGTAGAGATACGCATTGAGTGTTTGGCCCGATGGGAGCAGCTCATATTGGATAATTCCCTTACCCAAACCAAACAACCCTACCTAGCCCATAGCAAAACCTTTCTTGACCGTTAATCCGGGCTTGGCGATCGTTTGCACCGGCTCACTTCGATTGGTCCACGTTCTTTTTCGCTTGTTGTTCCCTTATGTGACCTAATTTTCATCGCCAGTTACCATCCGCTTCAAAGATGGATCGATTTCGTTACGTTTCAGCAAAGAATCGCAGGCATCAATTCGGTCCAAAAGATTCTTTTGCGTCAATTAGTGTAGCAGCCAATACCGAGCCTCTTCAGGAGACAGACCAGCTTTATGCAAATGATTCTAAATGGTTTTCTGGCTAGTCTTCATTTCCTGGGCAATAGAATAAGTGCTCACATGCTGGTCCGACTCGACGTCCATGATTTTATCGACATTGCCAACTATTGGTCTACCCTACTGCGCCTTATCTTCAATATCCGTATTACCGGAGCGGTATCGTTGGAACCACTGCTTTCCTGTTGCATTCGATACTGTATTGGGTCTATATATAGCACGAATTTATTTGGCCGCCGGCTCTGCGCTTTCGCCTTGGCTGTAGTGGTATTGAAGAATTTATAGAATGTTCTTTTTTTACTTTCATTTTTGAAAGCTGTTACACACAAATGCCTACGCCAAACACAAAACTGTCAAAGACCTTTTTTTGAAGCTTAATGGCACCTTTAAATCGCCCTGCACTGTGACCTGGTACGATGTACACATCGATATGGCTAATTAAAGACATTCAGCGAAAAACGCTCAGAACTCTTTACTTCACCCAATATTTTAGCCAAAGCTACACGAATAGCGTTGATGATGTTTTTTTCGGCTACAACAGAACAACAAATGGACTTTTTTGGTTATGGGGTAATGTACCTAGGTCCCAGGGTTTCGTGACCAGTCAGCCTTTTTTAACTTTGATACGTTTGGAGAGTGTGTAAGTCGTTTTCCGCTAAAAGAAGACATTATTTACTGAAACCTTTGATTTCTGAATGATCGATATATATAATAAAAAGAGACATACCGTTCGAGAAACGAAGAGAAAAAAAAACATGTATTACGGTGCGAACTAGCCATACCGAATTACATCACGTGTTATGTTTTTCTAGCGGAAAGTTCCTTTTGTCCAGGCACGCATTTCATATGTTTTTGATGGACTAAGATATTTTAACTACTTTTTGTCTTTCAACAGATGTTATTTATTTTTCTTGTAAGCTTTTTTTGCCAAAAAAAAAGGTAAATCTTCGGAAGTGTAATTCTTGCTAAAAAGAGGCTGTACATTTTGTTATCAATTCCTCGTGACTATAAAACCTTATATTAAGTTATACTCTAATGACGCGTCATGTTTTTAACCCAAACAAACCCAAACCAACCAAACTAACGAACCCAAACAAACAAAAACGCAAATCCAAACAAACAAACACAAGCAAACGAATCCAAACCAACGAAACGGATTGATGACGTCAGCCGAAGCCCTGTTCGATATTTTGATTCTTTTTTTCATTTGTTTGGGTTTGGGAGTATAACTCCTATCAGAATCGAGCCGATTATTTGTGTTCGTTTGGGTTGTTTCGGTTTATTGTTTGGGTTTGCGTTTATGTTTGTTTGGGTTAAAAACATGATGCGCCATTAAAGTATAACTTAATATATGATTTTATAGTCATAAGGAATTGATAACAAAATTTACAGCCTATTTTTTAGCGGGAGTTGCACTTCCGAATATTTACCGAAAAAAATCGGTGTTCATTCGGAGAGATTTATGGCAATTAATCGGGAAGTTTTATGGTAATTAAAGGACCATAGTTACCAAAGTGTATAGTAAAGTTTTAATTATATTTTTTAAATTTATTACCAATTTTTCTGAATTTATTACGAAAAAAAATGGATCGTTTTTACTTGAATCCTATTTTTCTTTCTTCTATTGGTTTCATGCGGCAATGCTCGAAACTCGAAAATGGCTAGTGTCGAAAATAGGGCGTTTAACCATATTTTTAAATAATTCATCAATTATTGCTGATTTTCCCGGGCTGATTCGACACTCGCCTACGTCACGGATCGTGACGTAGTCAGGAACGCGCACGATTGGTACCTTCACTCCCCGCACTGGTCACTACTTCGCTCGGTCTCTCTCCGACGATTTAGTAGTACGCGAACTGCCACGCCGGTATTGCACATAGATATATCGACGTTGCGCGTGCTGCGTTTGCCAGGTGCCACTTCAACGCACTTTAGCGTTCAATCGTGATTTTCTTTTCTTTGTTTATTTTTTTTTTTATACAGTATTTTTGAAAAGTGATTTCGTTGAACAGTGTACCACTCCGTGTGAAAATGCGCGACTTGTTTTGTTTGTATTGATTTGTTTTTATTGAGAGTGGTCGAAAGAAAAACAAAATCATTGTGATTGTGCGAAGATGAAAAAGTTCCGGGATTGGCCCGGCTCGGAAGCGGCGAAAATAGGTGAGTCTTCTTCTAAAATAACACTCATTTTTGGTGTTAAGTTTATTTATATTTATCCAACACCGAATTTGTTTTTCCGTCAGTCTTATTTTCATTTATGTATTTCATTCCATTTAACGATTTATAAATAATATTATCGATAATTTTTATTTTGTTTGATTTATTTTTACTTTCTTATTACTTTATTGAATATTTATTTATAAAAATCTATAAATAATTTAGGAAATAAACAATTCAATATTTAGTGATAATATATAATTGGGTAAATACTCGGATCTCCAGCTAGCAGGAAATCTACTTCCTGAATTAATTTGATTCTAGAATTAGGCTAATTATGCTAATTCAGGGTAATTAGAATTAACCGTACAAAAAAACTCATTTTTATTACTATTATAGTGGCATATGATATTATTTTCGGAAGTAGATTTCGAATTGCGAATTCTTCCGGGGACCAGATTTTCGGATTTGGATGTAAGAAATAATTCTTCTTTTTGTTTCGTCAATTCCGAGAATTGTACATTGTGAAATTGTTGGATAGCGTCCAAAATACCATGGGTATATTTACTGGGCGTGAAAAAGACTCGACGACACAGGAAATGCAACAGAGCGCTCCTTCCGAATTTTGATTGATGATGAATCAAAACAAGAATACTTTTTTATGGACAAAAATGTCGTGTATAATCATAATATTACTGCTTATCATCTTTGATAATGGTACACAGATAAGAAATAGAAATTTAGCTTATTCTAGGGGAATCCCGACTTCCGAATATTTACCTATTGTATTTTCTTTTATAGTTAATTTGTAACGATTACATTTAATATTTTTGTTATTAACTATAGAGAAAATATAATGATTTTCAATACTGTTTTTATTTTCCTTAATAATACTTTTAATTTAATTTCATAAAAAATGTTTAATCTCCGAACAAATACTTTCAATAAATATTTTTTCTCATTTTTGATGTTGAACATTTATTTAAATTTACTCAATGTTGCCGACACGAAATTGAAACTAAATAGGATATTCGAGGCATCGCGAAATTGACAAAAATCTTGAATTTTTTAAAATAAAACTTTACACTACGTGTAATTAAACAATCCACAATAATGTTATACTTATTAAAAATATTTTCGAATGCACGAAATATTTCGAATATTCGAAAAAAAAGTGAGTTCACGATTTCTCGATAACCTAGAATTCTTACCATCGTCATACCGTTTCAAGAAAAAGGATAAATATCTTTGCAAATCAATCAATTCAATAATTATAAAAATGAACAAATGCTTAAATATACAAAATTAATTTGTCATTTCCTAAAATGGTAATGATTAAATGTTAATTAAGATATATCAATCTTACGACCTCAATAAAACAAATAATCACTAAATGATTAAACGAATCATCACCAAATAATTAAACAAATCATCATTCTTTTCAGATCCTTCACTGGTATGAATCTTATAGAAAAACAATATATATTTTTGGGTTCCTAGTGTTCCAATGTACTCAACGTTAATTCGATTAGCGAAATAGTGACAAACCGGTTTTCCATGGGACAAATAAAAACACAAAGATGTTTTAACACCGCAGAGTGAAGCGAGTAAAAGCGTTACAATAGGGATTTGATATATCTGTGGATAGTGTACTCCGTCGTTTTCGCATTGAGAAGTGCGAGGAGTATATTTTTGCTGAGGTCTGGTGTTGCACCGAGACTACGAATGAAGAAAAAGGGGATGAAGGAAGCCAACCCTTGGCTGGGCTACCATACGTTAAATGAGAAAAGTGTCGGGGGCTATAGTCGAGGAGGGTTACGCTATGAAGAAAAATTGTTCGGTTCGTGATGCCCTCCACCCTTGATGGAAAGCACACTATCATCATCTCGCTGAAACTTTGCACGCACGTACTTTTTTATGTACTTATATATACTTTGAAAGATATACGAGTATGTAAGTTTTTGCCTTCGCTTGTTGGAACGGGCACCCAACTCGCATGATCGTTCACCTTCGTTACTCGACAATTTTCCATCGACCTTTATACCCTTATCTTCGTCATTGCGTGCCCACTCCCCACTCTTTTTCCACCAGTCACCCTTTTTCAACTTTTTATACGTGAGTAGAAAAATGAAACTTTATACGTGATAGAATGAAATATTTCTTTAGTGAAATTATTGGCTTGTGATAAATCGATGCGGAAGGTTCGATACACGACCTTCAAAAAGCCGAGATAAATAGTTATCCACTATGGCGCAGCGAAAATGAATGGATATTACGTCACGTATTATTTTTTCGTAGCGAGAAATCCTTTTCGGTGAAGCACCGAAAAAGTCCAACCTCCGATCGAACTGACGTTTTGTAGAGACTGTCCTTTCGATGTTTTGAGATAATCTCTAAAAGGATTTTTGGCGGCTTGGTTTATTTTTGTGGATATTCAATGTTTAAGTATTTGAAAGAGAGACTCCCCCTTAAAGCCGGAGGGTTATTTACAATCTCGAAAATGATGGGTTTCTTATGATTTTTTTTTCATAGAAGGAATAAACGTTGGATTTTGGGTCTTTAAATATGTTTTATTTTATACATTAATTGTTTGAAAAAAAAATATACAGACTTTTTTTCATGCACATTGTTCATCGTCTACATTAAGGTTTATAGTATATATAAGGTATATAGTGGTGAACTAGGATTTTTGAAATATGTCCAAAATTTCACAAATGGCAACTTAATAAAGTCAACTGTGTAATTTTTAATGAAATTTTTGCTATATTTAAAGACAAAAGTAGGTTTTATTTTCGGAATTCAAAATAATATTGAGGTTCACCTACAAACTGCTGATGTAACAAAGATGTGTGACAAATTTTATCGAAATCAGTGGAATAGTTTCGGCGTAATTATTCCAGCAGTTGATCAAAGCATAGTTTTCAGAAAAACGTCTTTTGGCTAAATTTCTAACACTTTTTGAAATTTCGCTGTAAAAATTGGACCCAATATTCTTAAGAAATAGAATTATCAATTTATTTAAAAAAAAATTGATTTTTTAAATTTTGAAAATAGTCGTCCTGCCTTAAGCTGAAATTTTACATAGGCCCTGCTTTGAAAGTTACAAAAAATCACGTAAAATCGAATTTCGAAGGTTGTTGCAATACAGACGAGTATATCTATATCGCTCGCTACGATCGATCGATACCCCTACTCCTTCGGCTTCACCGAAAACAGCGCTCGCTTATACTTGTTTTCCCTTACCATGCGAGGTAAGCGATATATTTTAGGATTTTTAGTGTTGTTTGATTTTGTTTGGGTTTATGTGTGTATGTTTGGGTTGGTTTGGTACAGTAGAAGCGCCGTAAAATAAATAACATTCAAAATACGATATCGCGAAAAGTGTCGCCAGTCCTCAAAAATTCTTATCGGATTTCTTTTAGAACGTTAAAAGGACGGTTTACACGGAATATCAGGCTGAGTAATCTTATTCGTCCTTTTGCCCAAATATGCTTTGAATTTGCTTCTGATGGATTTAAATACTTTATAGAACTTTTCTCGCACGAAAGATGTTCTTCATTTTTTTATTTCTAAGCTTTTTATCGGAATAAAATTTGCTAAATAGTGAAGAATACATTTTTTATGTCCACATTAATCCGGCGTGTGTACACTGGATCCTTAAAGGAACAGTCAAAATTTAAAAGTAACATTTTTCTTTTATGTTTCGAATTTTATTCAATTATTATTAACAACATTTCTAAACTTTGGATTTTGGCAAGTGCTGGGGCCTGTAGTAGACACTTCGATAAGTAACCCAGAATTATTTCAGATTTTTTTGTCCTTCAGATAGTTTGCTGATGCAATGATTCAAATTTTATTATTCAAAATTACTTTCCGAATGTCTAGGTTTCCAGACGTTTCAAAAGATCTGGTTGAATCAGAGACCGAGCTTAAAACTTATCGTCAATGTTTATAAAGACAGCAGAGATTCATTTTTTGCTTGCCAAAAGTGCAATATGCTGGCAGTAGGGTTCAATGAGGCTGATTATTAGTTCTCAGTAGCTGAGCACTGAAAAAAAACGTGTTCAGCCATCAAGCGTTTGATTTTTGATTTGTTTAATCAAACCCAACCAACAAGCCAATGACGTTTCACGCGAAGCCTCTCGTCTTTAATAGAAGATAGACGGCCATCTGCAATTATCGTCTTCTCAACGAGACGAGAAGTCCGAATTTCATTTTCAACGAAGGAATCAGGTCGTAAATTTCACAATGAGTTTCACGGTTGATGTCCACGTTGTTGAAGGACATACGAGGGAGACAGGAGTAAAGTTGGGATAGGTTGGAATCAGCTGGTTGGAAAATACAGCTTTGCCTGGTGTTTCCGTCATTGGAGAGGTCGAGAGGAAGATTAAGACGGTCTCTAGAGATTCCTGGATGGTTCAATCAGCATCTGATGTGACTGTTTTGTAACTGCGTCTGTTCCGAGTACACGCGAACCGAACCTTAAGCTATTCGCGAGTAAATCGAGTTCAATCAAGTTTTCTCGTTTGCCAAGAGCTGCGGATTGATCAGCAGTATGAATCGAACAGTTTGTGGCTAATATCGTTATTGATCACTATTTCAATCCCACACTTTTCATTAAAAAGAAATCCCAAGTTAATCAATTTTTTTTCATTACTGGGAATAATAAAAAATGTTTAGAAAACGGTAGGGTAGGTAGCGAATGGTAACTCTCTTCGCAACGTATCTAATAATCGATTCTTTTTCCAGGTCCAACGATTTCGCCAGCGTTTATTTTTACTTATATATTGAAAAATATATATATATATATATATATTTCGATATCCGGCGAACTCGAGGTTACTCGTCTCTCAAGGGCCGGAGAAATACTTGCGGTAAATGTGAAGGGCGCAATATTGAATGCAAAAACTAATATGGCTCTCGGATATTTTTTTCTGTTTCATGTGACCTGGCTGTCGAATCTACTAATGATCGGACGATGAAAAAAAAACAAACAGGGCCCAGTTGGAGTGAGTATATGTCCACATTGAAAAATCTCTGATCTCTGTGTGTTTACGTTGTTAAAAAAAAATAATATTAATATTAAGATAAATTTATTTAAAAATAAATTTATTTCCGAGCAGCACATCACTTTGGAAAGATTCTTTTGTCTATTTCTCCTTCTCTCACTCCTATCTTTCTGTCTCTTTCTCTGCCTCACTTTATATCTTCACATGTGTGTATATGGATGTGTATATTTCGATATTTATCAATGTCACATCACGATACTCTTATATCTCGTTTTTCATCTTTTTCCAACCGTTGTTTATCTATTTATCGTAATTCCATTTCCAAGGTGAAGCCGATAGGAACGAAGCTCGAAGCATCCACGATAATTGGGCTTTTCACCTCCGAACTACGACAATACTATTCAAGATATCAACTGCATGATGCTATTTCTGCATGACGTATTTATTCCTCGGAATGTCAGGAAATTGAATGTTGAATGGAAAAATGTAAAATGTCGTTTCGAATGGTAAAATATTATGAAATTGTTATCGAATGTCTCGTAGATCGAAGTCACAAAAGTCTTTGTTTTTAGTGAGTAAAGAAAATTGATAGTCTAATTGAAATATTGATGATTACACAGTCCTGCATGCGTAAAATTGGAAATTAATTAAATTGAATTAAAATTTAAAAAATTAATTTTAATTTTTTATGAATTTAAATTAAAATTAAATTTAATTAATTAACATTAAAAATGGTTTCTAATTCACTATGCTGATTAATAGAAAATAAATGTACGTCTATCTATCACACAATGGTTTTCAAAACGCCAACTTAATTAAATAAAAATTAAAATAATGAAGGAAAATAGTTTACTGAGGATAAAATTAGTGAGGATAAAATAGTTTATCATTATTATTGATGGTTAGCCAAAAAAAACTGTAAAATCTGAGGCACTCTCATCAGAAATATAATTCGATACTTGAACGTTCTTTCTGGAAAATGAGCAGGACATCCCTAAAAAATAAGGGCTTTTTTGAGCTTTACATTTCATCAACTCAAATAAGTGCTTATTTGAGTATCCTCTGGGAAGAATGTTTTGGCGCCACAATCACAATAGTATATACAAAGTAATGATAAAATCATCGAATACAATTTTTTTAAAATAATTGTTTAAAAAATTCGAAACCTTAAGACGAGGTCTTGTACGAAGTTATAAAAAAAGACGATTTTTTACAACAAATATATCACGATTTCTAAACGGTCAAACTTTTTCAAATAAAACCCAGTTCAGTATTATTGTTGAAAAGGTTCATACAAATTTTAAACAATTGATCTTTAAATTCGTATAACGCAAGAACACCCTTAAGGGCTCATTTGAAATCTCCCTTATCAGGAAAGCCGGAAATAGAGCTCTCAAAGGCGTTTATTGTGGTATACCAATAGGGATTGGCCCAATAGGATTAGGTTTCTGCATTATATAGACGGATCGGTTTAAACACTTTCGATTGAATTGTTAACGGAATTTCAATTACTACGGTCAATTACTCAATAATAGGTAAAAATGATACAAAAAACACGAGACTATTAAAGATTACACTTTAAATCAACAAATTCTTACAAAAATTACTTACTTAATATCCCTGTCGCTTTTTTCCATACAGCACCGGCGCCGCATATGTTGGTCCAATTCGACACGGTTTTTTTTACTATTATAGGATCTAATTTCGGCTGAAAGTGTTTCATACGAAACATTGTTTCTTCAGAAGCCGAAGAGGTGCATATCCATTGACAGGAGTAACTTTTAGAGCGACCATGATTTACAGGAACCGTCGTTCAGTCACTCTTGAAAGGCCTCATTATCTAGCCTCATTATTCTAATATCTCTCAGTAGCAAAGTATGGCCGGCTAGTAATAAAGGCCAATTAGGACCCTAATAAAGTTAGGGAACGTCCAAATTGAGAAGTGTCAGAAAGTCCAGGGCCCTCCCAAAGGATCAATGAGAAAAAAATCAAAAACACTTTGTTACCAAAAGGCTTCTAGAAGCCTAATAGCTTCAGCTGAAAAAAAGTTATTCAGAAGACGTACTATAATGATGTATAATAATTTAATTAATCTACTTAGATTTAACTCAGTAAATTAATTAGTTATTTATTAATTACAGCTAGTTTTTTCAAGCGAACAACTTTCAAAAGGCTAATTTAGCTGGCTTGTGTTACGAAAGTGTCAGGGAAAATCACAGCAGTGGATATTTGAGTTTGCGGACAAAAAATTACGAATGAAAAAGTCCCGTTGTGTCTGGTCCAAAATCGAGATTGGAAGTTTCGGTAAACGATACGAAACGATAAAAAAAAAAAGTAAAAAAGTCGCGCGCGAGATTAAAGTCGACATCATGTGCGACGTTCGCATCCCAGATTCCGAAGAATAGACCGGTACACAAAGCCATCCTCACGATTGGTGGACACGGCGCTTTTCAATGCGCTATTTTCCAAATGTCTGTGTGCGTGTGTGTGTTTGTCTGTATATGTATTACTGGGTTTGTACCAGTAAAATGGGCTCGATTCCAGAAATACCCGGCCATTTATTTCCTCGCGATTCGTTGGTTCGATGCACCATCTGCTTTTCGCTTTCCGGAGGCTACTACCCTCCCACTCCTGTAAACAAATACACGGCCATTTAAAAGTCGACCTACAAACTCTCGATTTTGTTTGATGACACTATCTGGCTCGCTGGTTCTTCGCTTTTTCTTCTTGCTTATTTTGGATCGATAAAATGTGTTTTCGCAAACAATATCTTGCGGAGGGCATAGAGTGATCAGCGAGCATATTTTTATAGGCTATTTTAGGTAATTAAGCAGTTTGACAACTTTTCCAAAAAATGAGGAGAACATTTTTTTTCACCGTGAATTTGTTTATTTTATCGAGTGATTTTCCGTTGGGGAAACTGACACCACCAACGGAAAATCGGAGCAAACCCAAACAAACAACAAGCGTCGAATTATTACAAACAAACCCAAACAAACATCAAAACCCCATAATTCATGGGATTAATAGAAAATTCCAGCCTCCCTCGACGGAATGTCAATAGTAGTGACCAATTGAAACAACTCATTGTAAAAAAAAAAACAATTTCCTTCATTTTTCGGAACAATCCGCAAACTACACAATTACTCTATTTTATATTAATTGTAAAATATCTGATATTACGTATCTACCTAGATAATTACGAGTATACAAAATACCTAAACTTTAGAAAAGAACTTTTTTTTATAGGCCTCCAATAGAATGCCCTTAGGAAATTCCATTTTTGTATCAATCGATAGTTCTGTAATTATCCGCACTCGTTTAATACTCGTTAAATGAATTATTATAGCAATCTGGAATTTTCTGCATATTCTGCAAACATACCAAATTTGATGAAATTGAAAAGTGAAAAATTTGAAAAAATTCGAAAACGAGAAAAAAAAAAACGTTTCAAACAATTGAGAAAAATTTGAAAAAAATTTGAAATAAATTTAAAAAAATTCTCTGACGTACCCATCGGTCTTTAGGAAGAGACGATTCTTCGTAGGAGATTTTCTCTCGCTCCGTTGTATTTGCAGATCTATTCTTCACTATTTACATTTTGGATAGTGTGATCTCATCCACATACACCGTCAAGCCATAATAATTAATTAAATTTTCGGGCACGGGATCCCAAGCACGTTCACAATGATTGAGCTTCATAGTTGATTCGGTTATAGGTACACGCGCTCGGGCGGTTTCGTGACCTGCGACAGGATATTAGGGGTATGCGGTTTGGCCTACGAAGCTAACCACTAGGGCTCCTCGAGGTTACTCAGTACCACGTAGATATTTCAAGGACACGACGACCCTTGAATCTCAAACGGATAGTTGCACAACGCAATTATCAATTTTCACCGTCCAGTTTACAATGGCTCGTCCTGAACACGTACACCACCGAGCGATCGACATATCCGACCCTTTTGCCACCCCGAATAGTCCAAGCAATAGTATTTCAACAGAATTTCTTTTTTTTCAATTTATTAATCGATTACATTTTTATTGAGGAATTCTAAAAATGATATAAAATTTATTATAAATAATTATGAAATGTGTAATACATAATTATATAATAATATATAATACAATATATTACAATATAATAAAAAATATATTGAATGCAGTATAATATAATAATAGGGCTTATTATTATATAATTATGTATGATATATTATTGCTCAATTATGTTATATTTAGGTTAATTAAAATTGTTTTTTTTTTTCGCTTTAGGAAAAAATAAATCGTATGTCCAAAGCTTATTTGAATATTTGCTCCTAAGTTTGCAACTAGGATATAATAAACTCATCGATCAATCAATAAATTATTTTTTTCGTGAGAAATTTGTTCTATCGTGAAATACAGGATATAGCGTAAATAGTGGTCCATCGTTAAGAGTACAATTTACCAGATAGTTCAATATAGCACATTATAAATTTAATCATTTTTATCCAATCATTTTTTGACGAATTTATCATCTTTTTTTACAAACTTGGCTGTATTTTTAACAATAACTATTATTTTTTATTTTTATTTCTGTTCTATGCTGCTGAATAATAGAGCAATCGTGAAAAATGGGTGTCGCGTTAATAAAATCCATTAAAAAAAAACAATAATTTTTTACGAAATTTACTTTTTTGGAAACCCTTGGATAAAAATGGTTAAAATAATAATATGATATAGTTAACTATCTAACATATCGAATCCTTAACGATGGGCCACTATTTACGCCACAGCCTGTATATAGAAATTTAAAGCATTAAAAATACGTGCAACTCGAAAATCTTTGAGGGTGTCCATCTACGTGTCCCTTTCGATGAAAAATAACATTTGCAAGAATGAACAAAATCGGTGGACGCTATAAACGGTTTCCTTGTAAGACGACTCTCGATTTTTGCGATTTTTCCAGTTTCATCTATACGCATTTTTCAAGTATAAAAGTTGCGTGTACAAACATTGTATCGTTTTCCAGTTCGAGATTTTAGTGATTTCGGAAATGCAACGATAAGAGTCTAAAAATTTATCGTGATTTTTAAACAATTCCTAGGGTCTTTTATATTCGAAATTTTCAACTGTTTATGAATATCCTAGAGCTTTTGACGATAGCTCAAAATTCCATCGATCAATTTCCAAAAAAATCGAAATTTCTACAATTTCGAAGATTCAGTTTTGGAATAATGAAAATACTCCTCTTATCGTTGCTCTTCCCTGACTTTTTTACCTCCATCATGCATCGTCCAAAAAAGCTCTTCGTCGCTTTTCCATTAATTTCCATTCTCAATTTCCAGCAAACCAGTTTAATCGGTCGGTAATCATTTCAAGTGACTTCGTCCGACAGAAACGTGCAAATTCACTCCCAAAATCCATTCTCTCTCTTGGCTCGTCTACTTTGCCGCGGCTTTGCGCCTCCCACGCGCTCCATTGTATCAAATACACGCCTGCATACACACAAACGTCACGTCCATGTTTAATGTAATAGAAATGCGTACGTATTCGTACGTATAGCAAACAGACGTTTGCTTTAACCATTAAGAGCATGAAGAACATTACCACGTGACACGAGAGTACGAGAGAGATAGTCGAAACGTTTCAAACCGCGATTTCTCAAGAATGAAATATTTTCATCCAAAATAGCGACCAGGGGGACGTTGGTGCCATCGTCCTTAATGCACACAACAAATTTCGTACCGATTGATTCAGCCGTTTGAGAGAATAGTGATTTCAAAATTTCGAAGTGGACGGAGACGTGTGCTCGGTTTCTCATAGCGATTTCTCAAGGATGAAACATTTTTATTAAAAATGACGAGCACAAGGACCTTGGTGCCATCGTCTAGAATGCATACTACAAATTCCATACCGATTGGTTCAGCCGTTTCAGAGAATAGCGGTTTCGAAATTTCGAAGTGGACAGAAGCGTCTTCGTCGTGTCCTTAAGTGTAGCCAAGTTATCGTCATTACCGATAAAACGATCTTCCACCGTACCTACAGTCGTATACATGTTGTATGTGTGCCGAATAACCGCGAGGCGCCTAGATACCTCGCCAAATCGCGTTAAACATCGTGGATACAACCAAAAATCTGAAATACCTCAAATGAATCAAGCTTCCACGCGCGACCGAGGAAATTCAATTATTTGAGTCGTCGCTACTGAAACTATACTATAGCACTTTTATACACGCTGTGCATTTTCTGTGTACATATAGTTGTGAAGCACTGTTTTTTATTTCGTTATTTTTTCGTAAATGGCGCATAATCAGCACGAATGATTTTTGCGAACGTTCCAGAAAGCTTGACCCAAACGGAAACAAAGTTGGACAGTTTGCTCGAAAATAGAAAAAGTTATTATTGTGTGGTTTTTTTCTCGACAAAGCTTGACCCAAACACGGAAAAAACAGTTGCGCACCGTGCTCGACAATGCAAAAAGAAATTTTTGTTTGGGTTCGTTCCGCAAAGACACGACCAAAATTGCGAAAAATAAAATTGAAAAATTCGGTCGACGTAGCAAAAAAGTATTTTATGTCGGTCAGTTTGGAATTAGATTGATACTTGACAAATTGATGTTTGACATTTGACATTGACAATTTACAAATTAACATTTGACATTGACAATTTACAAATTAACATTGGACGTTGACAATTGACAAATTGATCCACCCAAAAAATAGCAAATTTTTTATGTCGATCATTTTAAAAAAAGACTGAAATTAAGAAACAAAAAATGGGAAATAACTTGACAGACCAAAGAATAATTTTTATCCGAGTTCGTTCCGGAAAAGCTCGACCAAAAATTGAAAAAAAAATAGGGAACTTAACGCAGAAACGAAAGAAAAAAAAAACAAACAAAAATTTATTAAATTTGTTTCGAAAAAAGTTTTTTCGGTACAATTAATTAAAAGTTAGGGTATTATCTCCCTAAAAAGGGATGTATTATGTTTCGGTTCTTTTTTCGAAAAACCCGATATAAATATCGACAAAAAAAAAGTTTGTGAGATAATGCTGAGTAATTTCCGTATATTTTTGTTCACTTTCGTTTAGCGTAGGAAAAAATGTGCAGCTGAACTACAACTATTAATGATGGCCACCCACGCACACACACAGACTCGCTGTTGGAGTCGAGCACAAAATATCGATTTAACATTTGGTCCTCGTGTTATTCGGTATTTTGCAGAACTACGGGGAGTCCCGGAAGCAAATCACCAGCAGGGGGTAGCAGCGGTCCTGGCGCCGGTGGCGGTGGCGGTGGTGGCAGTGGAGCCGTTGGTATCGGAGAGCCGCGAACTCCGACCGCCGGAGCACAGAACAAGCAACTACAAAACGTCAAGGGTGAACATACGTCGGTACGTTTTTTTTTTTTTTTTCTCGTTTCTTTTACCAGCTACCTCGTTCCAACGTTTGTGCATCCGAAATCGATGTCGCCGAAAAAAGTTTTCGTCTTCCTCGCAAAAAAATTCGTTTCAACATTCGTCAACCAATACCAATACCAATATACCCAAGCCCTTTCGTGAAAAGTGCTCGATCGTTCGTTTTTCATGTTGCTCGATTGCAATGCTCCTTTTCTAACTTTACGTGAATGTTTACCGTGCAGCAATTCCGGGGGAAAACATTCGAATGGCTATCCGTGGGTTTACACGATCGATAACAATATCGTGAAAGGTCTTTTCCACTGCAATTACGAAAATAAGGGAGATACGTTTTGTTTTCCTATTTTTTTTGAAAAATATACAAAGAAAGACATTCACGCTCGGAAAATATTATTTGTTTTAGTTTTCACTTACTATTTTTATCTGATTTATTTGGATATTTGTCCGGTTTTAGTTTTGCTATTTTGAGTGATTTTTTTTACTATAAATGCAAATTGGGAAAGATTTTTGTCCATTTTCTTTTTTTCCGAAAAAATTATTTTTAGCAAATTATTCGTTTGAGTTTTAACTTACAATTTTTACCTGATTTATTTGGATACTTGTTTGGTTTTAATTTTAATGTTTCGACTGATTTTTTTTTACAATAAACGAAAGTTGGGTAATATTTTTGTTCATTGTTTTTGTAAAAATGTACAAATTACGAAACTAGCGGTAGCAAGTAAAATCTGTCGTTTTATTTTATTTTCGAGATTTTTTGTACCTTCAGTTAAAAGTGTCCGAAAAAAATTTTCGGTGTTTTCTGTGATCGTCAGTGATGGTCTTATTTTTTAATGCCAGCATGCCACATTTATTTTTTCCCGCCATACATGTCACATTTGGGTTTGTAGAGATAATTCAGATTTGTAACTACAACTCTAAGTAAAATAGTGATATTTCGATGGTTTTTATTTCGATCGATAAGCGATCCAATTTTTTTAGATATCTATCGATGCATTGACCGGATCACGAAAGTTAAGAATTTCTAACATAAGCTTGTTAAAAAGAACATATATTTTGTCAAAAAAAAACCGACAATTTTGATTTTACTTTTTTGTAAAAAAATGTATATTTTCATTCCTAAGTAACAGAATAAAAAACAATATTTTTAACTTTGAGAAAACGTATTCGAAATCAAGATAAGAAAAATTAATTATCAAATGTTTAAAAATTATCAACAAAATTTATAGTGGTAAAAATATAAATTTTTTCATTCTTTAATGCGTCACTAAATAATTAATCGAGAAGAGGCCTATATGGGTAGAGGAAATCTTAAAGTTTTTTTTATCCGCATGCCTCAAACCACCATTGCCAAATTCGACTTATGCCTGAGTGGGAAAGTTTTGTTCGGGTTTCTCAGATCCCAGTGGGGCATGCGAGCGTTAAATGGAAAAAATAGATTTTGCTCCATCCCTCTTTCACAGATGCGCGAAACGTTGTAAAGAAGCACAATAATTATTTTTGTTGTACCATTCACGAAACTGTGTATTAAAGCAAGAAGATCATTTAAAAGTATGAAAAAATCGATTTTTTTCCTTCATAAATTGATAGTTCAATTTCGTTACAATATTGTTTTCAATTTTTCCAGCGAAATTCCAAAAACTGTTAAGGTTTAGCAAAAAAAAACTTTTTTCTCAAAACTATGTTTATCTCAACTGCTGGAGTGATAACGTCGAAACTACTCCACCGATTTCGATGAAATTTGTCACACATTTTCGTTACATCAGCAGTTTATAGTTAAACCTCAAAATTATTTTGAATTCCAAAAATAAAACTTACTTTTGCCTTCAAATACAGCAAAAATATCATGAAAAATGACAAAATAGATTTTATTAAGCTGTCATTTGCTGAATTTTGGACGAATTTCGAAAATCCTGATTCACCAACAGCGTATGGGTCTTACCTTTAAGAATCATTTTGATTTTTTATTTTCCGATAATTACAGCATGAGGGAGGGCTCCAGCAGTGTTGCAATTTTTTTGAAATCTTCTTTTAAACATTAATTTAAACGATAGGCAATTTGTATGAAAAAATAGTGTATATATTTTTTTCAAACAATTAAAATATGAAACAAAACATATTTAAAAATCCAAATTTCTATGTGTATTCCTTCCATGAAAAAAAAAAATCATAAGAAACTTATCATTTTCGAGGTTGTAAACGCTATTCCTGCTTTAATAATTAAAAAAATGATTATTTATTTTTACAAGAACCCTGCATCTTCGCTTCTTCCCGTATAAACAAACAATCGTAAATCCGTTAGTTCTTCGTCCTCCTGTAACAATTTTACTGTTTTACAAAAAAAAAATGAAGGAAACCGGAAGCGCTGTTTGCGCACGAGTCGACTTCGTCGTCTAAAAAGATATCTCGATGTCGTGTACTTGCTCGTTGCTCGTCTCGTTCGATGTTCCATGTGACAAAAATATGTGTGTGGAAATAACGGATTATTCGAGAGTTCATCAATGAATTAATACGCGCCCCCCTTCCCCCCACGTGACACTTGACGTTTGTCGCAGAAGGCCTTCCTACAGAGTAGATCGATCTCGCTGGTCGACATGTACATCGACAATTCGGAACCAAGCGAGAACGTTGGACAAATTCATTTCAGCCTCGAGTACGATTATCAAAATACCACTCTCATTCTTCGCATAATACAGGTGAGTCAAAATTACTTACTATATTATTAAAATAATATAGAAAAAAATATTTTTTTGCGCTTTCCAATATTTTCCATTTTTTTTACAATTTTCATACAAATTTAAAAACTTTGAAAAAAAAGATATGGTAATTCTGTATTTTAGTAGCTTTTTCGAAAAATGGTCCCTGATTTTTTTGTCGCTGTATGAACATATTTAATTTGTTATAAATAATGATATTATCGATTCGGAAGAAAATTCCCATCAACTTTGAATTCGGTTTATTGGATCAGTTATGGTACCCAAACAAACCCAAACAAATAATGTGTGTTTACATTCTGCGTTGCCTCGATGCCACTAAGTGGTGTCTCCTTTAACGCAAACGGTATTCGAAAATTACCAAAATTACAAAAATGTTTAAACATGGTCGTAACAAAATTGAAAATTGATAGAAGCCTTCTTTCGCATCAATAATATCGTTGTCTATAACAACATAAAGCTGTTTATTTAATTTAGCTGTCGCTAAATTACAGAATTACCAAAACATTACACGGTAAATATTTGGAAGTGGAACTTCCGTTAAAAAGCGGGAAACCAAATAAACGAACCCAAACAAACAAAACCAAACAAACGAAGCCAAACAAACAAAACCAAACAAAGGAACCCAAACAAACAAAACCAAACAAACGAACCCAAACAAACAAAACCAAACAAATGAACCCAAACAAACGAATCCAAACAAATGAACCCAAGCAAACGAATCCAAACAAACAAAACCAAACAAACGAATCCAAACAAACAAAACCAAACAAACGAACCCAAACAAACAAAACCAAACAAACGAATCCAAACAAACGAACCCAACCAAACAAACCCAAAGAAAGAAAACAAAACAAACAAAACCAAATAAACGAACCCAAACAAACAAAACCAAACAAACGAAATCAAACAAACAAACCCAAACAAACAGAAAAAATCGGCTCGACTGTAACAGGAGTTACCCTTCCGAATATTTACCCATTACTCTATGTATCTGATCTAGAGTCGATCATTAGAAAGGATTTGACGATTTTTTTATACTAATGGAAAAATGTTACGCGCATGTGCAAAACTAGCCAACGCCTATGAATGATAATTTATACCGAGCAAGAAATCTTGTGTATATTAATCACCAAGATTTATCGTATTTTCAACAAAAACTTTTAAAGCCCCATCCCCTACGTTTTCAACGAGGCTTATCGCTATTTTCCTCCATCGAGCTATCAACTCCTTCCGTTAAATAGAGCCACGGTACTAAATTACAGCTTACTTTGATTCGAGTCGAGCTCCGCGTATTATCCGCGTATTACGATACTTTTTTTCCCGCCCCATAATAACCATGGGTGAATCCACACTAAGAATGAAAAATTATGACAGAAAATAAATTTATAGATTTTTTCAATGTTCACGATTTTATATACAATTTTTTAATGACATTTCGTCAAAGACATTTTTTGACTAATTAATTTTGAGTTCTTTTGAAACGAAGAGGAATCTATACCACGTGACATGTAAGTGCGAGAGCGATAGGTGAACTCGATTTATCGGATTCCCCAAACATGACGTTGTTCCAGCTGTCAAATTCCACTTTTGTTACAACATCAATTACAGGACAGAAATCTTACAGAGTGCTTAATACTTTTGAGCAAGACTGTACGTGTATTAAATAAGCGGATGGAAGCGTAGTATCGGGTGACAGGTGTTTTTGGAACACTGCAAGAGTTAAAAATCTCTTACAGCAGAAAACGATGTTGAAAGGAACTTCAAGTATCGTCAGTGCTCGAACAGTTTGCAAAAGTACTCGTAACAGATGCTGCTGCATCATATTTACAGCGAAAACACACGAGACTCTGGAGTCGAAGTTTCATCAACTTATAACGGAATATTCGTCAGAGTCACCAGTCTCTAATAGTGAAAATATTCTTGCTACTTCCTTAAACCTTAATTACTACTAACTGCAACGAGAAACATTTCGCTTTTTCCAAATTTGAGTATGTAAAAAATGAATTAAGGCGAAGCGATATCCGTAAGACTTCAACGCAGCTTTACCTCCGGTCGGTAGTACAGAATCGGTGGAAGCTGCTGCCATCTACCGCTCGACAACATTCAACATCTCACAACAGCCCGCGAGTTTTAATACACATATACAGGATATGGCATAAATAGGGGTCCACCGTTGAGGATTCAATTTACCAGCTGACATATTATTATTTCAACTATTTTTATCCACGGGTTTCCAAAAAAATAGCATTTTTCAATTTTTTTACGAATTTATAATCTTTTGTTACAAATTTAACTGTATTTTCAACAATAGTCATTATATTCTCATTTTTATTTTTGTTTTATACTGCTGAATAATAGAGCAATCCTAAAAATGGATATGGCGTAAATAAATACTATAAAAAAACAATCATTCTTCACGATTTTTTTTTTTGAAATCCTTGGATAAAAATGGTTGAAATAATAATATGTTATAGTTAACTATCTGGTATATCGAATCCTTATCAGTGGACCACTGTACTATACGCCACATCCTGTATACATACAGAAAATTCGAAAATCAGCGCCTCATTTACATAATTGTAAAACATGGTCATGAAAAATACTAAATTGATAGGAACCTTAAGCTATTTATCGGCGAAAAAAAAACGGGGACCATTTTTCGGAAAAGTCGTTAAAGTACAGAGTTACCCAAATCAAATAAGATTTAGTTTGGACGATATGCCCAGTGTTATTTCTAAATGCTCTCACATCAAATTAATGAAAAATGTGTTTCTAAAAGCGGGATTTTAGTTGACATTCCAATTCAGTCAAAGAGCCTCGTCATAAAATTCTCCATTTGCAACGTAACACTACGAAAAGATACTTGAGTGTACTGGAAAATAAATATCATTGTTTTACGTATTTCAGGGTAAAGATCTACCGGCAAAGGATCTTTCAGGTACTTCCGATCCTTACGTACGAGTAACCTTGTTACCGGACAAGAAGCACCGTCTCGAGACAAAAATAAAGAGGAGAACCCTCAACCCAAGATGGAACGAGACCCTCTACTTCGAAGGCAAGTAATTTGTCAATTACCAAAGTGAAAATTCAGTTGTCAGCCTGTTGGAAAACAGGAACATTTTTTAGCTGCACAAGGTACTACTTTGGGTAGGAATACCATTCCATTAACTTTTTATTTATTTTAATTATTTATTTTATTTATTTTAGTTATTTTAGTTATTTTATTTATTTTATTTATTTCATTAATTTTCTTTATTTATTGCATTATCTTTTTACTTGTTTTCTTTTTTTCGTCTTTAGTGACTATCAAGTAACGCCGAATTATCAAAGAACAAGCTCTACTGTATATTCTTATTACTGTATACATTTGCATACGTATTTACATCGATCGATCGCGTGCAGGATGCAACAAAGTTGCAAGGTTGGCGAAGGCCGAGAATGATTGGGGGGGGGGGGGGCATGGCAGTTTTCAGCATCACCGGTCACCCTAATGGCACTTCAGCAATATTTATATACCTAAAGTACAGGATGTTCCATTTTCAAACACTCCAAAATGGATCAAGTCCACGAAGTCGTTATTGGCATAACCAAAAGAGTGTAGAGCAATACTGGCTTTACTAAACGACGTCGTGCTAGACGAAAGTCGATATTTTTGAATCCCTAAGGACTTTTGACTCCCCAGATTAAGTAGGAATTTGGAAAAATCGTTAATTGGAAATATTAATGGAAAATGCTGTTATGGATGTTTCTTTCGAATGGAAGACCTTGTATATAACCTACCACTCGTGCCTCTCTATTCGTACATATATATATATGACTAGGAGGAGAGAGACAACTGGACGAGAGAATCACATTGATTGGTGAAGTTCGAGGACACGCCGATAAAATTCTGGAACCTCGCCATTCCCATATTTCCAATTCCCAATAGGAGGCCTTTTTCTATCTCTCTCTCTGATTCTTTTTCTGTCCTTTATTCGCTTTTATAACACACATAAATTCAATAGGAGTAACGAAAATACACACGAGCAGTCGCGACCACTTTATCTCTAATTCAGTTGCATTGTGCTCCTGGAAATTGTACATCCGTTTGGCAATACCATATTTTTCCATTCTTATGAATTCGCTTACGAGAAATAAAAAGGTACTTATGCTATCTTCGAGCAAGTTCCGAAGCCAACCCAGAGTTTTAGAAGAATTTGTTGGGGACAGGTTTTTTTGGGGTTTTTTTTTTTAACTGGCTGTTAAGGTAACAAACACGCCGCCGTCCACTTCGAAATTTTGAAACCACTATTCTCTCAAACTGCTGAACCAATTGGTACGAAATTTGTCGTGTGCATTCAGGAAGATGGCACCGAAGGTCTTCCGCTCACCATTTTGGATAAAAATGTTTAAACCGTGAGAAATCACGACGAGAAACCGAGCACACGCCTCCGTCCACTTCGAAATTTTGAAACGACTATTCTCTCAAACTGCTGAACCAATTGGCACGAAATTTGTCGTGTGTATTCAAGACGATGGCACCAAAGGCCTCATGTTCGCCATTTTTTATTGAAACCTTTTATTCCTGATAAATCGCGGTTAAAAACGTTTCGACTATTTCTCTCGCACTCGCGTGTCACGTGGTAATGTTCGTCATGCCCTTAAGTCGAAACATCTGTATTTTTCTTTCGATTTTAACCAAGAATTCTGAATTTGTTGTCCGGTTATGGCGGCTGGAAAAGTTGGCAACCCTCAAGTAGATTCTTCAGACACAGAGTACTCTAGCTCGTGTCCATTTCTCGTCTGGATGCTCGAAAATTGTTCTCTCGATCTTATTCTTCACGACTCGCCTGAAACGACTCTCTAATTATCTCCTCTAATTCTGTCTACCGTTTCTCTCTTTCGTTTTTCATCTATCTCTGTCTGAATTTCTTGGGTATTTTTCCAACGATACCACTTCATCCTTTTTTCTCTTTCTCTCTCTCTCTCTTTCTCTCTCTCTGTTCCTTCCGGTCTTCTTCGTATTTTGCCCTTCAAAGTTTTCTTTCGTTCCCTTTACCTGTTTGAACTGCATGCCCGAGACTCTTATTCAATTATAGCTCTCGAAACGTTTTTTTTTTTTCGTGCTGTACCGAGACCTCCACTCTCATTTTCTTTTGAGGACCAGTACTAATTTTCTTGACCTTTTTTTCGAATCCGATTCTCTTCGTTAACTCCTCCACCGTGATAGAGGAGAGGCACGATGTGTCGAAAACTTTTGTTTGTAATTTAAGATGAATCATGCGTAAAGGGGGAAGGCAAGAGATTCCTACATTTGTAGATTGTTTGACGTCACCAATAGCACCTTACAGCAGCAAAATACTGGTGATGCGTACAAACGTATATTGTGAACATTTTCGAGTATAAACAGTAAATAATTGTAATTATTGTTTGTTGAAATATTTGTTTAGAAGTCTTCTAATTATCAGAAAATTCATTTTCGACGCTTAAGACAGGAAGTTCATTTAGAAGGTCGAAAATGATGGGTTTCTTATAATTTTTTTTTATAAACAGAATATACATAGATATTTAGATGTTTATATGTATTTTGATTCATATTTCAATTCTTCGCAAAAAAAATATATACACTTTTTCAAAATGCAAATTGCCCATCGTCTACATTAATGTTTAGAAGATTTTTAAAAAATTGCCACACTGCTGAAGTCCTCCCTCACTCAATTCTTGCAATTTCGATGTAAATATTAAACACAATATTCTTAAAAAATTAAACTATCAATTTATGAAAAAAAAAGAATCAATTTTTTCAAATTTATAAATGGACTTCCTGTCTTACGAGCATGACGAACAAGCCTCCGCCCACTTCGAAATTTTGAAACCACTATTCTCCGAAACGGCTGAACCAATCGGTACGAAATTTGTTGTGTCCATTCAGCACGATGGCACCAATGGCCCCCCAGTCGCCATTTTGGATGAAAACGTTTCATTCTTGAAAAATCGCGGTTTAAAACATTTCGACTATCTCTCTCACACTCGTGTGTCACGTGGTAATGTTCGTCGTGCTCTTAAGCAACTTTCTACTATATGAGACTTGTTACACGAAGATTCTCTTTAGTTCAGAATGTGAAATATTCTTTCCGTAAAGTATTTCTCAATATTGAACTCAAGGCGAGGAGGCAAAAGAAAAAAAAAACTGGTACGATTTTATGCTCGTGTATAACGATAGAAAAATAATGAAATCATACCGCGTAGAGAATGAAATTATACGCTCGCTTACGAAAAAGTCGATAAACTTTAATGAAGCGAGCGAATGCAGAATACACTCTCTTCGCGAAGAAATGAAGCGGAACTAATGGGATATAAGAGGCGCGTGGGCGTACAACCGATGCAAGGAGTTTTATTTATTATATGGAGGTTCATATTATCTCTGAATTTTTATTCGTGGCTCACCCTGCGACAAATTGACACTCAATTTTTATGATCTTTCCTTCTCACACTTCCACGTTTATTCACACGATACTTTCGTACTTTTATTTCAAGATCGTTCATTTTAAAGCCCCCGTATTACGAAAACTATATTTTTATTTTGGAAATATTAGAATGCTCTTGACGTTAGCATTGTTGATATTTAACGAAATAGCGTTTTTTTTTTTTTTATTTTCTTCACTTTCGTTTTTAATATTACGCAAAGAATTATTTTACATTGACAAATCGTTCGAAATAAGCGATTGAAATATGATCGAATATTTTGGAAGATTTATCAGGAATATTTATCAAAAGAAAAACGAGAATTTGAAAATCGAATATCGTGAATTTTAATTTTAAAACCTGTTAAATCTCAAATGAAGGTGGAGGACGTCCTAATATGAAAAATAAAAAGCGTTAAAAAGTGTCATTACGCTGAAGAGTGAAAAATAAATATGTACCATGATTTTCGTTTTGAATCTTTTTTTTTAGTCTTGTCATCTAACCCAAAGAAACAAACCCAAACAAACCCAAAAAAATTCTCCAACCTCAACATAAATACGAACTGTTCGTAAATACGTTTTTTGTCCCCCGTGTTAATAATATTAAAAATCCCATAATTTAAAAATCCCATATTACATGAAATTTTATTTTTCAGTGATACAAAAAATAATTAGAAAAATGTTTGGAGCGGTTTTGCGCCCAAAATGTTATTGAATAAAATATTACATTTAACAAATAGTAATAATTTCCACATAAATGAAAAAAAAAAATAAAAAAACTTTTGTACTTCTTGTTCTTCGAATCTGAGATTATGTTTGCGGTCTCGAGATACTTTTATATCAATGCAGATATCAATGGCTCTCTCAATTTACTTCGTACCTCATTATTTCCACGAATCTTGAAAATCGAAGAAATGAAACTCTCGTTTAGACACGATAGCTCCATCCTCCTTTTGCACACTCTCGTTATCCATGGGAAAAAAGAATCGAGCAAACACTTATCCCGGTGAACGTGAAATCTGGACCGTAGCCAAGTCTCACTCTTTTCCTCGATCCACTTCGCGAATGTATAGACGGTTAGTCGCAATTCTTTCGACGTATTCGATGATATCGCAATTTCGTTCGGTCTTTTTTCCGTTATCGTCCTCCTCCTTGAAAAACACTTGGCGATTCGCAGTTTGTGGGAAAAGCCGCGTATCCGGTATATCGAAAATGATAGCGTGGTCGATAATGGAGCCTCGTCGTTAAACACTTTTGCCAAAGTCATTTTCGTGAATCCGAATTATATCCATTGTCGATAAGTGCATCAACGATGAATTTTGAAAATGGGTCATACGTGTTCAGTAATATTGACATTATTGATTCTTTATTCCAAGTGTTTTATCGCCGATGACGCCATTATCGAGGATTATTTCATTTTTTATTTCATTTCAATTTGAATTTTCGTTTTCGAAGCATTGGAATTTTTTTTTTCGATACTGTCGTATGAATAGATATACAAATTTTGGGGAGTAGAAAATATTATAAATTGTCGAAGCGAATATAATATTTATTGTCGTAAACATTTATGACGAGAGTTCAATATGGCTGACGTTGTATTTAAAAAAAAATAAATATACATTTTTTCGATAATCATATTTTTATAAATCTGATAAAATATTGTGTACTAAATAATTATCTACGTTACATTTTATTATTTTCTATGATTTTATTTTATTTGTATATTATCTATTATCTTATTTCTATATTATCTGTATTATTATTGTAAATTATTGAAAAGACCATATTATTTATTGTCGTGGAGATAAACATATATGACGAGAGTTCAATATGGCTGACGTTGTATTTTCGATATTCATATTTTTAATATATATATATAATATCTAAAAATGTATTTTTTTGATAATTAATTGGATTTATCAAAGTACGATTATCGAAACTTAAATAATCAAAATATATAAAATATTATGTAATAAATAATTATCTAAATTATTTCTTCATTATTTTTTATGATTTTATTTTATTTCTATATTATCTATATTTTTATTGTAAATTATTGAAGAGACAATATTATTTATTGTCGTGGAAATAAATATATATAACGACAGTTCAATATAGCTGACGTTGTATTTTCGATTATCATATTTTAAATATATATATAATATCTAAACATGTGTATATTTTTTTTGGTAATTAATTATATTTAACAAAGTACGATTAACTAATTAAATAATCAAAATATATAAAATATTATGGAATAAATAATTATCTAAATTATTTCTTCATTCTTTTCTATGATATCATTTTATTCTTATATTGTCTGTATTATCTTATTTTAATATATAATAATTCAGTATCTAAAAAAATAATTATATTATTATGAATATCGACAAGAGTAAACTCTCGTCAAATACTTTTCGGCTTTCACTTTTTATCATCGAATAGAATTACAATATTTTGGACTCCCGGAAATTCATGTCAGTGACAACTCTATTAATGTTTCGATACGTTTATGGAACAAAAAATCTGGTAAAATATTATACATACTTTCATTCTCCTTCGTATGGGGAGTGCTCTCGACAGTTCATTTTTCAATTTTGCTCGCGATACGTAATACCTTGAGTTGGCCTCCTCCCTCCATCAGTCCAGGGGTCCCTTTATCCTTTTCAAGAAAAATTTCCCGCCGTTTTTTTTTTTTTTCGTTTGACGCACGAGATGCCGAAAAAGAAATACTTCTCTCCATACATAAACACGAAAAGATTAATCGAGTGACCGAAAATTGAAAAGTAACAAAACAAAGGGAGTTATTGAAAAAAAAAGAGTAATTATGCAAAAATGAGGCTCCACTCCAATTTTGACATCAGGCTTTTTTTCCCATAAATTGCTTTAATTGTTAGTGATATTTAGTGATATTTAGCCGACATTTAAAATTATTTCCATTAGTTATGGGGTTTTTAATCACGAAGAAAAATTCGACAAAATATACGGCGTTTTCGTATTTCTTGATGCCTAAACCCAAACAAACCCAAATAACCAAAACCTGATGTATACTAATTTATATGTGATTTATATGGGGCATTCCATCCCTATTTGGCCTGGGTTTGAACCGACACCTCTCCGATTTGACCCGCGATTTTTTATGGTATTGTACTATCTGTGAAAAGCACTTGAGAATTTTTCAGATTTTTTTCGGAACGATTTGACTTCACAATAATTTTTATAAACAAAAAATTAACGCCTAAATTAAGAAATCGGAAAAAATCACTAAAATCCAGTGTCACGTAGCAAGAACTCTGAGCATTAAAGTTGTCAAAGAGGAAAAAATTTACATGACATAATATAGAATTGACCCCAATTTTTTCAGATTTTTTTTCATAATATTTATCCAAGTTTTTATTTTTCATCTGATCTAGTCAGATTTAAATTTAACCAAATCATTTTTCAATCTGAAAAATTTTTACATGATCTCATGGATTTTTTCGCTCGTTTTTCCGATTTTTGAATTTGGACGTTAAGTTTTTGTTTATGAAAAATATAGCGAAGTCAAATCGTTCAAAAAAAAATCTGCAAAAATTCTCGAGTGCCTTTCAGAGATGGTACAAGAACATAAAAAATCGTGGGTCGAATCGGCCCCATATATAAAAACATACTCGTATTAAATTCTGAAAGGCTGATTTTATAAATTTCCCTACTGCTCGTCTTCAGTTTGGAAGTCGAAGTATACGAAAAATGCCTATTTTATTGCATTTTTCACCAAACTTCAAAACCTCATAATTTATATGAATAATAAAAAAAAATGTCAGCTTGCGAAGGCTAAATATCACTGGTGGTGACCAGTTGAACTAATTTATGACGAAAAAAAACTTCTCGTCAAAATTTAGGTGGAGCCTACTTTTGCGTTAATTACCATTAAGGCAAAAGTAGGCATTAATTGCATTAATTACTTACTTTTGCATTAATTACCATTAGGGCAAAAGTAGGCATTAATTGCATTAATTGCATTAAGGCAATAGTAGGCATTAATTGCATTAATTGCATTAATTACCTACTTTTGCATTAATTACCATTAAGGCAAAGGTAGGCATTAATTGCATTAATTGCATTAATGATCTACTTTTGCATTAATTATCATTAAGGCAAAAGTAGGCATTAATTGCATTAATTACCTACTCTTGCATTAATTACCATAAAGGCAAACTTTTGCATTAATTACCATAAAGGCAAAAGTATGCATTAATTGCATTAATTACCTACATTTGCATTAATTACCATTAAGGCAAAAGTAGGCATTAATTGCATTAATTGCATTAATTACCATAAAGGCAAAAGTATGCATTAATTGCATTAATTACCTACTTTTGCATTAATTACCATAAAGGCAAAAGTATGCATTAATTGCATTAATTACCTACATTTGCATTAATTACCAAAAAATATAAATATTTTCAACTTATCGTGCCAATGTTTATTTATTTCAGGTTTTCCAATACAAAAGTTACAGAGCAGGGTTTTACATCTCCACGTCTTCGACTACGACAGATTCTCCAGGGACGACTCCATAGGGGAAATGTTTTTACCCCTCTGTCAGGTAATTATCAATCCCCTCGACCGTGCACCCTCCATTTTCCTTTTGGTTGCGCATTCCGCTCCCTATAAATTTATCAATTAATCGACGTGGCAATAGGGGTCGCTGGAGGATGAATCTTTCCCCCTCCCCCCTCAGTGCCCTCTCTTTACGTATATATATTACCTCGATTGCCTCGGTCTAATTGCTTTGGGATATGCGCAATTAAGCACGTCCTGTTCGTGGTTATAACTTCTCGAAACGGGTCCTCCCCCCTCCCCTTCTTCTTCGATCAAATCCTTGAGAGCGTTAATGTTTCGCGTTCGGCGTTTGGTCCCCTCTAATTCACCCCTAATGACAAAATCCAGATTGTCGAAATATCGTCCTGCATATTAATTGAATGTACATTATTTATACTGCTGACTATTTGCCGGAGATATGTTATCGAACATGTTGTATAGGAAAACATTATGGATTATAATGGTTTTCTATAAAATGTGTGTATTTATTTTTATCCTATTTTATATAAAATATCTGTTATAAAATCACAATTTTTTTAAATATAAAAATGATAAATAATTTTAAAAAAATTTTTTTGAATTTATGACAGATATTTTAGGAATATTTTTTTAAATAACTATTGAAAAAGTATCTCGCAAATAATAAATATATAGATATTATATCAGATATAATTATAATTATCCCCTATACGATATCTATGTTTATTTATATTTTTTTTTTTAGATCTTTTTCAAATTACTGTAAAAATAAATTTACAAAATATAGATATTTTAGGAATATTTATGAATATTTTATCACTGAATTAATATTATCAATAAATAATTTCTAAATAATTATTGAAAAAGTATCTCTCAAAAAATGAATATAGATATTTTATGAATATATATGAATATTTTATGAGTATGATAATATCTAAGCAATTAAAAAGTAGGGGCTATAAAAATCGATGTTAATAAAAAAGTTGTCGAAATTGTGTAACGTGAGAATAAAATTTGTAGCAGCTGCGTTTAACGCGATTTCGGACAACGAAAGTGTACGTGTTCAGAATTCGCCTCGACAATTATTAAACCGTGGGGATTTAAACTTCGGGCGTTTAATGGGAGACGAAACTGTTGCCTTTTTGGTGTCCCTTTGTGGGCAACGTCCAACCCCATTGCCTTTGCTATTTCCTCTCTTGCCACGACCATATTAGCCGGAATGTTTGAAGTACGAAAAGTGGCTTCTTGGTCGCTTCACCGTTTGCATTTTGCGCTTTACGTTTATTAACGTTCTCGCGTATCCTTCCGTGTATAACCGAGATTCACTTATTTCTCTGGGTCAACTTCTCATCCAGATATCAACGGGTTTATTTCTACGATTAAATTGTTACTCGAGCCGTGAAATCAGGGGTTTGACTGACGATGAAAAAGAGGAAAATCTGGATGGACTGACATAACTCAGAAATTTAGAGGAGAATATAATTCCGCGATGAAAAGTAGTGCAAGTTGAGTCATTGAATACGTCCAGCGGTGCTTAAAACGCGCTAAAAAAAATGATTTTCAGAAAAAATAGAAACAGAAATTAGTCAAAATAATTTTTATATATTTTTTATTAGTGTTTAAACTTTGTACAAATTTATTTAATTTCTTTTTTAATTACAACATAAAAAATACAACAAAAATTACAAAAGTTTCGCCACGGTCTGCATCACTTCTTCAAATGTTGACAGATCGGCGAAACGTTCAAAAAATCTTGTAAAATAAGGTTTTAGTTATAGTCTGTTGAGCAGAATTTTTGAAATTCAAAAATTTAGCATTATAGGCTAGTTTAAAAAAAGTGCATTTTGTTTCATAAATGTAACAGTTGAATTATGTTTACAAAAATTTCTAATCACAATATCAATAATCCGGCTCGACAGACTATAGAGAAAACAATTTCGAATGTTTAAGAAAAAGCATAGAAAAATATTAAAAACTGTATGATTATGCAGATCGTGTAAGAAAAGTAATTTTGAAAAAAACGCGTTTAAAGTTTCGAGTGAGCGTCAGACCTTTTCGTTTTTATTTTTGTATAAAAAGTTTTTTGTATAAACTTTTTATATAAAAAACGAAATTTTTACAATCAACTTCCACAGAAATACGACTGAAACTATAAAGAATAATAATCCGTAAAAGAAATCGATTTTCTCTAAATTCTGGATGTTTGTGAGGCCTTAAGGATGTCTTGTGTCATAATCACAGTAATATACAGGGTGTCCCACGTAAGAATGTAATCCGTGAAATAAGGGGTTATTATTAATTTTTATGGCTGCCTCTCGAGGGCATGACGAACACGCCTCCACTTCGAAATTTTGAAAGCACTATTCTCTCAAACGGCTGAACCAATCGGTACGAAATTTGTTGTGTGCATTAAGGACGATGGCACCAAGGTCCCCCTAGTCGCCATTTTGGATGAAAATGTTTCATTCTTGAGAAATCGCGGCTTGAAACGTTTCGACTATCTCTCTCGTACTCTCGTGTCACGTGTGTTCGTCATGACCTTGAACAAGATTTCGAGATCCAATTGGACAATGTCGCCGTGGCGAAAAAATACTTTCAACGATGACGCAAACCCAAACAAACTCTTCTATTAATTGATCCTCGTTCATTGACCGGTCGCATACTCCATTATATCCGTTTTTCCAGGTTGATCTTTCGGAAAAGCCATCCTTTTGGAAAGCCCTGAAACCACCAGCGAAAGACAAGTGTGGCGAACTCCTGTGCTCTCTTTGCTATCAACCAAGCAACTCGGTTCTAACGCTAACTCTCCTCAACGCGAGAAACCTCAAAGCCAAAGACATCAACGGAAAGTCTGGTGAGTTTGAAAAACGGTATAATTGAACGTTGAATAAATCTTGAACGAGCACTCGTCATGCCATCAAATTTTTGTCCGAAAGATCCCTACGTGAAAGTTTGGCTCCAATTCGGTGACAAGAGAATCGAGAAGCGTAAAACGCCGATATTCAAGTGCACTCTCAATCCAGTTTTCAACGAGGAATTCTCGTTCAACGTACCCTGGGAAAAGATAAGGGAGTGCTCGCTCGATGTCATGGTGATGGACTTTGACAACATTGGGCGCAACGAGCTTATCGGTCGTATTCAGCTAGCAGGTGAGAAAGCGACAGCGATGAAGATGATGATGATGATGATGATCATGATGATGGATTTTATCATACCTGAGTACAAAAACTTTTCGGCAATTTACGAAAAACATAAATTGTTAACAAAATATAGATATACAAATTTAACAAATTATTGTAGTAACTTTATGATAATATAACATAAATACCAGAGAAATGCTATATTAACCAATATAAACCAGTACAAATCTAAAACGCAAAAATTATTTTTAAAAAAGCGTGAGCGTGAGAGAAAAGTGGAGGGGGGGAAAGAACTTCGAATAAAATTGACAAAAATAAGACCGATTTGAATGAAACTTAAAAGTCATCGAACCGTTGTTTATTATTGAAGTTATCAAAATGATAAAATTCATATACGTCGTTAAAGTTATGAAAATTTATTAAATCGTAATTCATTGTTAAATTTATGAAAAGCCATAAAATCGTTATTTATCGTTAAAATCAACTATAATTGTGAAATCAATATTTATCGTCATAGTTATAAAATCGCAATTTATCACTAAAGTCATGAACATTTATCAAATGGTAATATATTGTTAAATTTATAAAAAGCCTTAAAATCGTTATTTATCGTTAAAATCGTCCATAATTATCAAATCCATATTTATCGTGACAGTTACAAACTCGTAATTTATCACTAAAATTATGAAAAGTTATAAAATCATTATTTATCGTAAAACAATAAAAAAAAAGGTATGAAATCCTTCTGCCACTCACGAACATCGCTAATTAATGAATAAAAATTAATTAATAAATTAACGTTATCCCCTCCACTTTCGAAAACGATTCTCACGTATAAGTGTCGAATGAAACAAATGTTGATTTGTACACAGGTAAAAATGGTAGCGGAGCGAGTGAAACGAAACACTGGCAGGACATGATAACGAAGCCGAGGCAAACGATCGTACAGTGGCACCGTCTAAAGCCCGAGTAAACGTCTCAACCGTGTCAGATTTTGAGAACCAAGAGCAAGAGGAAAACGACAGGACGTAAAAAAAAAAAAAAAAAAAAAAAACTAAACGAAGAGAAAGAAGAAGACGAAAGAAAAAGAAAAAAATTCGAGAGAATCCAAGAAAAACGGAGCTTTCACATCGAGTCGAATATACATTTTCACTGGTTTTGAAAAAAAAAAAAAAAAAAAATCGTTAATCACGGTAACTCCATGTTAAAGATCGTTTGGAGGATCGATCTAAAACGATTATCGATCGTTCGTGACGATACGCCTTTTAGCGTTGATCGGTACGAACGATCGTGACACGTGACGTATATTTGATTCCATTCTCTCCCTCTTTCTCCCTCCCCTTCTCTCTCTCTCTTCCCCCCCCCCTCACTCTCTCTCTCACCACAAAAATCGAAAAAAAATAAACGATCGAAAAAAATACGATATCGAGAACCGCCAAGCTAAGCAAAAAAAGACAAAAATAAATTGGTACGAAACTTGAAGAAACTCCGGATTGGGCGTGGATGGGAGATTGAAAAAAAAAATCCAACTTACGTCAAGTATAATTGCGCCAGTTGTTATGTAAATATAGTCGCGGACGTGCTTCGAAGCAATGTAGAGAAGCGCGTACCACGTGACACACGAGTGCGAGCCAGAAGCTCGATTTTTTTCATAAAAAAACTTTAACGTTTACGAGAAAAGTGATTTCGAACGCTTGTGAGGTTATGTCGATCTTCGAAAAGAATCTTAATAGCTCGCGAGGAATGGCCGTAGGAAAAGCAAAGTTTAGGTGACGAAAATTCACTCGAGGGGGAATTACACACACATATACACACACAGACACATATTGGTACGTTTTTAACCCCCTATAGCCACACTTGGTAAAATACAACACCCCAGCCCATTTTCAATTTCGGATTGCATTTTTTCCGGATGTTTTTTTCGATAATTTTTTTGTTATTAAAAAAATTAAGCAATTCGAAAATACTTTATGCAATCTTATAAAAAAAGGTTGAATATAGAGTGTACAATTTTTTAAAACTTTTTTTTTGCAATTTTTAAATGATTTTACACTCGCCAAAGTGGGTGGGGTGTATTATTATTATTTTTTTTTACGGCCCATGTGAGTATTACGTTATTATTGGAAGGTGTGACTATAGGGGGTTAAAGCGAAAGTATCTCCCTTGAGTATGAAAAACTCCAAAAACTATGATCTAGTTCAAACGTGAGAAAACAATATTTGAAGGTCAACAAAGGTTATTTATTGGTCGATTCGATCGTGAAATAGTTACAGAGATATCCTGAAGACGGTAAACAATTTGAAGGTTAGCAAAGGTTATTTATCGGTCGATTCGATCGTAAAATAGTTGCAGAGACATCCTGAAGATGGAAAACAATTTGAAGGTCAACAGAGGTTATTTATCGATCGATTCGATCGTAAAAAGGTTAGAAAGAGATATCCTGAATAAAGAAAACAATTTGAAGGTTAACAAAGGTTATTTATCGATCGATTCGATCGTAAAATAATCACAGATATATCCTGAAGATGAAAAACCATTTGAAGGTCAACAAAGGTTATTTATCGATCGATTAGATCGTAAAATAACTGCAGACATATCCTGAAGATGGAAAACCATTTGAAGGTCAACAAAGGTTATTCATCGATCGATTCGATCGTAAAAAGGTTAGAAAGAGATATCCTGAAGACGGTAACCAACTTGAAGGTCAACAAAGGTTATTTATCGATCGATTCGATCGTAAATAAATCACGAAGAGAAACAAATCCTGAAAGACACGAATTGAGACAACATTATATACATAACTTTTATCGGCCCAAGCATTATTCTAAAATTCCACTGCGTTGTCCCTCGAGTAATTAAAATAGGGACGGAAAGAGAGAGAGAGAGAGAGAGAGTGAGAGAGAAAAATAATTAACGAACAAACGAACGGGAGGTACAATAACGAATTTATACGGTATTAAAAAAAAAAACCAAAAGCGCGTTCCGCGGGATTAAATTTGACGAGTAGAACCTTGATGAAACATGAGAAACACGTAGAGACCTCGAATTATGAATTCTTAAAAAATCTCATTTGCTTCCTAGGAACTTTTTAGTTTCTCGTGTTTTTTCATTTTTTTTTTTTTTTTTCGATCACTCACACGTTTGACGAGCAAACGCGGATTGTTATCATTCGTTAACGACGTAACCTTAGAAAGTGGACAGAAGAAAAAATGAGTATATTGTAAATTGAAAAAATACAAATGCCGTTGCGTACAATAAAAAAAAAAAAAAACGTATTCACGTTAGATTTTTCGATGCGTAGAAAGACGACGCGTATAATAACAAAAAACTTTTTGAAAATTTTTTTTTTTCGTCGAATTTTCACGAATGAGATTTTTCAAAATGAACAATTTTGGCAATAAAAATTGACTTTCGAATAGTGCATCGGTTTTGAGAATTAAATAATACAAAAGTCCAGACGAATTGTTGAATTTTTGCCACGTCTAGATCGTTGATAAATGTTTGTTTAAATGTGATTTACACACGCGTATTTTATTGGAACGAAAAATTGCGAATCGGCCTCTTAATATTCATGGCTTTAATTTGAATTCTTCCACGGTTTATTCGTTCCACGGTTGAATCCATTCTTTTTCCAAGCCTCCAACATGGTCTTCGCTTCACCGAATATCTTCCAGAATTTTGGACGCCCAGTTCGATTTCAATGTACTTCCGTAGTGTAGAACCTGAAGAAGAAAAACATTCAAAGGTAAAATGTACACTCCCGTCGAGTGTGGAATCGAAGTCGAACGGAAAAATAAAAAATCATACCTCTCAAAATTCGGGAAGATATTTTCGACGGAACTTTTGTATAGGAAGAAGAAGGAAAAGACAAAGAAACAACCTATAATAAATATTTCTTATCGTACAAGAGTTTGTTTGGGTTTTTTTGGTTTGGGTTTTTTTTGGTTTGGGTTTTTTTGGTTTGGGTTTTTTTTTGTTTGTTTTTTTTTTTTTTATTTGGGTTTGTTTGTTTGGATTTTTTGTTTGAGTTTTTCTTTGTTTGGGTTTAAAACATCGATGGTATACAGAGTGTGACGTAAATAATGGTCCACCTTTAAGGATTCGATATTCCAGATAGTTAACTATGACATATTATTATTTTAACCATTCGTATCGAAAGGTTTCCCAAAAAAAAAAAAAATAACAATTCGTGAAAAATGATTGTTTTTTTATGGATTGTATTTTGTTTACGCCACACCCATTTTTCACGACTGCTCTATTATTCAGCAGTATAGAACATAAATAAAAGTGAAACAATAATGGTTATTGTTGAAAATACAGTCAAACTTGTAACAAATTATTATAAATTCGTCCCAAAAAAGAAAAAAAAAAACTTTTTCTGGAAACCCTTTTTATTTTCCAAAAAAAAAAACTTCTTTTTGGGAAAATAAAAATCGTTAAAATAATATGTTATAGTTAACTATCTTGTAAATCGAATCCTCAACGGTGAACCACCGTTTACGTCATACCCTGTATACCTTCAAAAAACCGAAGCAAAAAAATACTCAAAAAAAAAAAAACATTGCTTCAAGTGAAGATAGCTCGATGAAAAAAAAAACAATATTGAATGATCATAATGAAACTGTATTATCATTGATTTCTTAAAACCTTAAGGTACACCGCGTCGTTGTCGATTTCGTTGATAACTGCTGTTGCAATTGTGCGATTGTTACGAAAATCGCTTAAGGCCATTGAGCGTTAATTGTGCAGAACAAAAAACAAACTTCCTCGCTACGAGTGATTCGCCAAACGAGTATACGAAGACACCAGTAATAAAAAAAAAAAAAAAAAAATATTCGACACTAGTCACGTACTCTGTATACTAAAAATACTAAAAACGTCGTAACGATTACAAGTACCGATTTTTTACTTTCGACGTATTTTTATTTTTTTATTTTTTTTTTTTCGTTTGTAAATTCTCGTTTCGACGAACGTTGCATTAATTGGGCAGCAAGTTTGGATAGTTTTTTGGATCGTATTAAAGAGGCTCCTACCGTGTATTCGTATTGCTAAAATATACACAAGTGGAAATGTAGATTTTAGTTTGTAAAACAGGTTGATAATTAATATTAAGAATACATAGTTTAAGAATAAATGGTTACAGATATAAATATAAATATAAATGCTACAATATATATATATATATATATATATATATATGTATTAATTAATTAATTCATTTATTTATTTATTTATTTATATATATATATTTATATATATTGTTGTATTATTACGTAGAAAAATATACATAATATTTGTATGTCATAGAACTGTACATACACGAGAAAGAAACCACACGGAGAGCGTGTGTGTTGCCCAAATTATTTTTCGACGATTGGAATAATTATCATCGATTAATTTCTCCGAGTTTGCTTTGCTCAAATCGATTTATTTAAAACGCCACATTAATTAAACGAATAAAAAGTGCAACGGTTTTGTAAAAAATAATATTTAACTATTTTTCTTCCGGATTATTATACACTAGGATCGTTGGACGATCAATTCGAAAATTTATTTTTGGCCCGGCACTGTCGACTCTTCTCCGACGTTTCTGTCGATGGCGAAGCGTCGATACTGCGTAACAAGCCTTTACAACGATCTCGCGGGCGTATGTGATACTAAAAAAAAAAAAAATATTAAAAAAAAAAAATTTTAAAAAATAATTCAAATCTCAATTTCGCGAAGCGGCAATTTTGCCATGAAATTTTTGTTTGGGCAGAAAAAATGCCGCTCGATGAAATATTGCGTTTGATTAACGAGGAAAATTCGAGGGGAAAAATGGGAAATTAAATATATACATGAAAAAAAAAAAAAAAATGCTGAAAAATATATCGTCTGGTAATTTAGGTACACAAAAACAAATTTATATCCTGATGTATATCAAGGTGTGTGGCCATGGGGCAATTTTAGTCGAAGGTAAAAAAAAAAAAAACATAACCTCATTAAGAATATAGACGAGAACATGAAGTTTAACAGATGTTCGATGTTAAAGTTGTTGCGATCTTTTTATCATTGCGCAGTACGGAAGACGAAAAAAAAAGTTAAAAAAAAAAAAGAAACGCTCATTCGAAGACTACACACTTACGTTGATTATATACACGGCGGAATGTTCTGATCGGGTAATGTACCTGAAACCCCGTTGACGGCGTACGAATATCGTAAAGACGAGAAAAACAAAAAATACGAAGCTTCATTTGGAGAAAAAGAGATGGAAGCGAATGAAAAATGTGTGTGTTTTGTGCGCATGCGCGTTACGTAAATCGAAATGATACTCTCGGAGGTTAATCCTGGAAACTGCTTTAAGTGGCTTCTCTTCCTTTCGTTTGTTCATGAAAAACGAAAACTCATACACACTCACACGTACACGAGAAAATCATAAACCTCACTTGATTCTATCGACACAATCGACGCGTTAATTGTCACGTTTTTAATGTTTTTTTTAATGTTTCTACGTATCAGAAATGACGTTTCGAACGACGATGATTTTTTAACAATAATAACTGGCAAAAATGAATGCGAAAAAAATTACACTGGACATCGAGAATGGATTTCGTTTTTTTCGGTAAATATTCGAGAAGTGGCGCTCTTGCTGAAATCGGTCTAATTTATTTTTTATTGTTTCTTTTGGGGTTGTAGAAAATGATACAAAGTAACGTTATGCCGGCGCAAATTAATGTTTATTCATGAACGTTTATTTTTATTTATCGCGATTTTGAGTTTGTTTGGGTTTGTTTAGGTTTGTTTGGGTTTATTCGGGTTAGTTAGCGTCTGTTTTGCTTTCTGTTGTGTTCGTTTCGATATGTTTGGGTTTGTTTGGGTTTGTATTCGGTCGCGAGTCCATTCTGAACTAAGCGGTCATCCATCCAAGTATTCTTGTCCGATTCTGGAAGCCCCACTTCCGAGAATTCACCGTTTTATTTTCTCAAACATTTGCCCGAGAAAAAATCCAAAGAAGTCGATCTTCCATCGATCCATGAATTAGAGAATTATTCAGCCATTTTCTTTGTTTTCGTATTTATTGTATTTTCACGTTGGATATTTGTATTTCCACGTTTCTGATAACGCATTATTTTAGTTGGGCGATAAAATTAACCGTGGAAAAGTTTTATAGTGGATACATAAGCTTCGAATTTGAAGAGAAAAAAATAATAGAAAAAGAAACCTTGGAAGAAACACGTGCACAAATGGGAACGCTATTTTGCAACCTGTGGAGAGAGAGAGAGAGAGAGAGAGCTTAACGGCATGACGAACATTACCACGTGATACACCAGTGCGAGAGAGATAGTCGAAAAGTTTTAAACCGCGATTACTTACGAATGAAACGTTTTTATCGAAAATGGCGACCGGGACGCCTTTGGTGCCATCGTCCTTAATGCACCCAACAAATTTCGTACTAATTGGTTCAGTCGTTTGAGAGAATAGTAGTTTCAAAATTTCGAAGTGGACGGGGGCGTGGTCGTCATGCCGTTAAGAGAAAGCGAGGAGGGGAAAAGTGAGAGAGGGAGAAAGAGAGAGTGAGAAAGCGGATTACGATCCGGAAAACCGTTATTTCGGGTAGCTCGAGAAAAAAACCCAGATAAAAAGGCAAAAATACAGAAGAAACAAAAATTTAGCCGCGTCCTTTGCTTTATGAAAAGGACCCCTCCTCCATCTAGCCCTCCATAAAATATTTTTATATCGCGATAATAGTACGGATTTATCTGGAAACCTCCTCCGCCGACAGATTTCTTTTATCCTGACGGGAAGTGGAAGATTAACCAAAAAAGAAAAAAAAAAGTAGCGCGGAAAGTAAAACGGAGCAAAAAGAGACAAAATAGAAGAAAGCAAGGGCGTATAGTAGAGAAGAATAATAAAGATGGAACGAATGTAAACAAAACGGATAAAACGGGAGCGTAGCACACCTCGTCCTCTCGACTCGTCGTAATATATTTTTGTCACGCAATATAATTCATAAAACAAACAAACAAAGAAAAAAAAAAAAACAAAAAATACGAAAAACGAAAGAAGAAGAAAGAAAAGAAGAAACGAACGATATTATTTTCAGAACTTAAAGTTCGCGTTGTATTATGCTACCGCAACCACCACCGGAGTGTACTTAGAACGTGATTTAATCTGATTGTTGTCTAGCTAATTAACAAAGGAATTAAGCGGAGCTCATCGTCTAAAACTAGAACGCCCAATACTTTCTTCATTTTTTTTCGTTTCTTGTTCAAATGAAATTTGACAGCTAAGGAGAAAAAAGAGAAAGATATGAAGGAAAAGCAAGATGCGAGAAAGAAAAATGAATATTTATTTCGTTAGACGAGGGCTCAAGTAGCTGAAAGAGATCTAGATACTTGTGTGTGTAAAGTTGTATACATTACGAGCCAATTAACAGCGAGTGTGTCCTTCGCAATTGCGCATATCTACTCAATCTCTGTGCAACAAAAATCATACGCGAATACAATAAAAAAAATTTTTAAAAATTAAGAAAACAAAGCAAGAAAAAACGTGCAAAAGAGGAATGGCGTTGGGCGAAGAATCGATACCTCCTGTAACGAGCCGATATTGTCACGAGTCTTGCAATGTGGATTTTGCTTGCGAAAGAGAAATATATATGTTTATATATATAATATAATATTATATTATATAATTATAAATATTATATATTTATAATATTTATATAAAATATATAACACAGTGACGTTGCAAAAATGAAGACTATCCGGGAAGAATGCGATATAAGCGAGCCAACGTAACTCAATGGTCGGAAAAGTCTCCCCTGCAATCGAAAAGATCCGGGACGAGAAGCGCCCTGCATTTTTTCGCATAATTTTTGGGAACTTTTTCCGAGATTACAAATGGCGCCCAACAGTAATTCAGGGTCTCAGATTAATAACGAAAAATCACGAATCACCATGATAAACATGGAAAACACTGCATTCCTGATATGGTGTGTATATATATATATATAATATATTTATACGACGTATATATATAAATATGTATATTTCTTGGGGCAATACTCAGGCAAAATGATCATACAGCATCTCGGGTCAAGTGTCTGTGTCATGTTAATAGCTTTAACAATAACGTCGTACATGCCTATATCTCGTAAACGCAAACAAAACAATGAGTCAACGCATCGATCGAAAACATTTTCATATCTGTCTATAATTCCTCTCTGTGTCTCGCTCTAAAACGATACGATACATGTCCCTCTAATTTCTACGACGTAACTGATGCTCCCGTTATTCTGTTAACAGAAATACGATAAGACAAAAACAAAAGTACGAGAAGATAATAACGAGGAAAACATTTCCGGTGTCCTCTAATGTCGGTTGGTTTTTGGATATGTTACTCTTTTTGTTTGTTTTGGTCACACGTTTTTTTTTATCGGTGGAAAAACAGCTTTAAGGCCATGACGAATATTACCACGTGACACACGAGTGCGAGAGAAATAGTCGAAACGTTTTAAACCGCGATTTCTCAATAATGAAACGTTTTCATTCAAAATGGCGACCGGGGCGCCCTCGGTGCCATCGTCATGAATTCACCCTACAAATTTCGTACCGATTCGTTTAGCCGTTTGGGAGAAAAGTGGTTTTTAAATTTCGAAGTGGACGGAAGCGTGTTCTCGGTTTCTCGTCGCGACATCTCACGGATTAAATTTTTTTTATCCAAAATGGCGAGCGGGAGACCCTCGGTGCCATCGTCTTGAATGCACAGTACAAATTTCATACCGATTGGTTCAGCCGGTTCAGAGAATAGTGGTTTTTAAATTTCGAAGTGGACAGAGGCGTTGTAGTCATGCTCTAAAGGGGTGAAACTTAACCTCAAATTTTTCGAGTTACACGAATTTCTTGACATTCAGTTCCAGCTGATCGGAAATATGCGAAAATACAAAGTGAGTTTGTTTAGGCCTTAAAACTGTTTTTCACTGATAAAAAAAAAGTATCCCTCAGCTTTCAATGAAGAATGACATATCGAAGATTCACCGATATCTTAAGGGGACACTGAAAACGGATTCCTTGTGAGAAAAAAACATGATACATCGTTAATGTTTAAATGACGATCCACTGACGCGGAAAAGTGAAAAAAAAATGTTGTTGGATAAAAAGTTTTCCTCGGATATTGTATTGTTGTTCGAGAAAAATTTTTGATACTCATATGATTTTGCAGCATCGACATGTTTGATAAAAATGGCGGCGAGAGAGGGGGAGGGGAGAGAGCAAACTTTACGAATAATATTCGTGAACCGTATTTACTGTATAAATTAGGAGGACAAGTGTTTAAAAACGTGTACAGTAGGTCGTTTTTTAGAAAGATTGAGAAGAAAAAACAACGATATTCTCCGATTGTTTTGATCGTAATGACTCGTCTCAAAACGGTTATCAGAAATTACTTCCGGGCAATATCTGTCACTATAACAATGGATTATTTATTGGTAGAAACGTTCTATAGAATTATTTCTGCAACGAAGTTTTGCACTTTTAAAGTTTCCAAATTGTGATTTAATTTTTTTGATACTTGTCAAAATAATGCATAATTGGATGGATAAATTTCAATACGTATTCAATTTTTAGTTAAAGCACTTTCCAATTTCTTAAGATATGAGTTTCCAAAAACAGAAACGCGTTTTCGGTTTTTCTCCAAAAATGTCAAATGTTAAATTAAAATTCAACACCGGTGAGGACATTTTAAAAAATTCATTTCTTATCGTATCGCGATCGCCGTATTTGTGGATAAAGCTTTTCTATGATCGAGACAATTCGAAGACGTCGTTGATTGCTCCTCAATGGGCGTATTAGTTATTGGCGACGAAAACTTGGAATGTACAACTGCGTATCGAGGATCTGGGAACGTCGTGGAATCACTTGAAAGTTTTTTGCAGCAAATGAATAATGCACGTGAACGGATAGCCGGATAAAATGTACAGTCTTTTAAAGAAACCAAAGAAAATACAGAATCGAAGATGGACGAGGAGGGAAGACAACAAAACAGAACGAAAAGTATAATGTTATAATATACTCGCGCGTGTTGAGGATTAGTATTAGCCGAGTCGTAAACGAAGAAAAAAATACATATTTTTGCGCTTAGCGTCAAACAAGTATCTTTACTTCGCTACGTGAAATGAACGGATGTAAGTTATCAAAAACGCCGACGACGATGATGCTGATGATGATGATGATGATAATGATGATGATGATGATAATGATGATGATGATGATGATGATGATGATGATGATGATGATGATGATGATGATGATGATGATGATGATGATATGATAATGAAGGCGATGATGATGATGATAATGAAGATGATGATGATGATGATGATGATTATGATTACGATTATGATGATAATGAAGATGATGATGATGATGATTATGATGATGATGACGATGATAATGAATATGACGATGATGATGATGATGATGATGACGATGATAATGATGATTATGATGACGATGATAATGAAGATGATGATGATAATGATGCTGATGATAAGGATGATGATGATGATGATGATGATAATTATGGTAATGATGATAATGAAGATGATGATGATGATTAGAATGGTGATAATGTCGATCAGAGTAGCCGTTTGTCCTTTTCACACAAAATTTAAATCGCACCCTTTTTCTTTCGTCTCTCATTGATTGTATTCCTTCTCCCATCGTTGCTCGAATCTTCGGAAGAAATATGTATTTACGAAATCGATCATACTCCCAGAGGTCCACTGAGTTATGTCACATTATTATTATCTTTATTATACATTTATTAATATTATACGTACGAATAAAAACGAAAAGATCGAGAAGTATCGGAAGAGCATGAAAATCGAAAAAAATCTCGCCAAACATAACGAAGATTCGAGCTGTCCGCAAGAATGAAGGAAAAAAAGAAGCAAATTCATTTCTCTTAGGACAACGTTTAAACATTATAAGATCGTTACATTTGAACACCATACAACACAGGCCCATGTTCTGTAAATGTAGTATTACGATAAGCGAATAAGGATTAAAGCAAAATAAATTATTGTATGAATCGTTTGGGGAGAAGTGTTTATTTCCGGCTGAATAAAATGGTCCCTAAATATTTTACAGACTAGTCGGAGACGTAGAAATACCTCAGCGCTGGAGTTCTGTCAAAAAATGGCTAAATCGTTGCTAGTCGACAAGGTAGGAAATTATTTGGCTCCAAAAGGCAGAGGACCATTATCCGGTTGGCAAATGGATTCAGAGGCTACTTGAAATACATTTTGACGCGATCTATAAACATTTGTTGATTCCATAGACAAACCCAAACAGTCATCAAGAAGGTTCCAAAATGCAAAGTTCTATCCGATTGGTAAATTGATTCAGAGGCTAATTGAAATACATTTTGACCTGATCTATAAACATTTGCTGGTTCGGTACACAAAGCCAAACAAACCCAAACAATCATCAAGAAGGATCCAAAAAGCAGACTTCTATCCAATTGGTAAATAGATTCAGAGGCTAATTGAAATACATTTTGACCTGATCTATAAACATTTGCTGGTTCGGTAGACAAATCCAAACAAACAAAACCAAACAATCATGAAAAACATACAAATCGGTTTGTAAATTCGACATACACATGAGGTGTATTATCGATTCGTCTATTGATAAGCGGATCGAGAGTACATTGTTCGGTACAATAAATAGCGCAACAGAATTTGTATTAATCGCGGTAGGTCAATCGGTAGATGGATTATGCTCAAGCCGATTACACAACGCTGCAGTCACGAAGACATAGATATCACGTTCGTAGCTTCGAGTAACTCCGTCACGGTTGTCGACAGCTTGAACGACACCGTTTTCATCAACAATCGACTTTTTATTCCTGCGCTGTGAAGGGCCAGATGATAAATATCGGCGAAAAATTTCGACTCGTTTCCTTCCACAGGCTGCTCGGAAAATTCTGGGCTGACCTCGGTGCACTGAACTGCGCTTGATTGCAGGGGCGTCACCAGCAGCATCGTGTTTGTTTGCTGTTAAAAAGACCAATTGTCAAACAATAATTCACACTACCTGGTGTGAATCATTTTCTTTGCTTTATTTTCCAAAATTTTGAACGGGTCCGAATCCTTTTTTGATATCACCCATAATCGTTCTATAACGACCCCAAATGCTGTTTTCAACACCTATGAACCCCAATAGTGGATCGGTCGGGCCGTTCCCGTATTTTACCGTTTCAAAACAAACCCAAACAATCTCAAAAAATCATGGACCTAATTTCAATTTTTAAGGAGATTTAAAAAATTGTGTTTTTTGAAAAAAAAAAAAAATTGAACGACTGTTTGCACAGTAGGGCGATGTACAGCGGTTTTACTAGTTGTGGAATATTTTGGCTCGGACTCGAACAACCCACCATTGGGATTTGTGGGATTTTTAAAAAGTTATTTTTAGGTAAAATAACTAAAGAACTATAGTTAGTTATTTTCTAGTATTTTAGTTATTTATTAGTCATTTAGTTAATTAGTTATTATTTAGTTACTTTATTTATAAAATAGTTATTTTTAAGTTATTTTATTTATAAAACTTGCCTCTTTGGCGATACAACCGTGCAACTCTTTAGTCTGTACAACGATTTGCCTCGGCGTGACCGTAGCGTTCCATCGGGACCAGGCGAAGCTGTAAGCCGGTGACAAAAGCCCCATGCAAGCCCTCAAATGTTTCTCGGTTGCGACGTGCTTAACCGGCAATCCCTTGACGTAGCTGTACGCATCGCGTTCCGGGAACAAATCACAACCGCCCGCTCTCATTTTCTAAACGTGAAAAAAATTCTGGCGATCGATACTCCGTTGTTAAGTTTGGATAGTAACGGAAAATTGAATGTCATTACAGTTATTACAAGTACCCGTATGAGGGATCGTAACTTCATGAAATTTCCAATGATGTCTTGAAGCGCAGCGTTTGCACCCCCGATCAATGAGTGCAAAGATACCAAGTCTTCCTGCGCGAAGGAAAAACTTAAATCAAGGACATATAGGATATATACATATCCTGATTGATTTTGAAACCCTATTCTCTCATCGATATTTATATTTTTTAGTCAAATCGAGCATCACGCTTTTCCAGAATTGATGGACACAGATGATGGTTGTTTTGTTTAACGGTAAAGTTGGTTCATTTTTTATCAATCTAGGTCAAGCAAATTCAGCTATTTCGTTCCCACTCGCAAGTCACTTTCTGCTTCGTCTTAAGGGCATGATGAACATTACCACGTGACAGACGAATGCGAGAGAGACAGTCGAAACGTTTAGATTCGCTGTTTCTCAATAATGAAACGTTTTCATCGAAAATGGCGACCGGGAAGCAAAATTTCGGATCTCCGTCCACTTCGAAATTTTGAAACCACTATTCTCTCAAACGGTTGAACCAATCGGCACGAAATTTGTTGTGTGCATTTAGGACGATGGCACCAAGAGCTTCCTGCTCACCATTTTTAATAAAAATGGCGAGCAAGAAAACACGCCTCCATCCACTTCGAAATTTTGAAACCACTATCCTCTAAAATGACTGAACCAATCGGCACGAAATTTGTTGCGTGAAATTTGTTTTAATAAAAATGGCGAGCAGGAAAACAAGGCTCCATCCACTTCGAAATTTTGAAGCCACTATTCTCTAAAACGGTTGAACCAATCGGCACGAAATTTGTTGTGTGCATTTAGGACGATGGCACCAAGGGCCCCCCAGTCGCCATTTTGGATGAAAACGTTTTATTTATGAGAAATCGCGGTTTAACGAAGCAGAAACATAAATACAGATTCATAACTATCCCAAACTTACTCTGACCAAAAACTCTACTTGGACGATCGCTGCGGTGATACTCAAAATTACGCCTCGCGTTGCTCCGATGTTTTTTCCAGTTTCCGGTTTCATTTCCCAACTCTGATACGGCAAATTTATGAAACGATAGGACGCACACCCATGAATACCCAGTCTACCGGTTCGAAACGTTATTATTTGCTTCTCCTCGTTGTACTTGATGTCATGAATGTCCTGCGTCGACCAAATTTTTCGCTCGGGTATCCAGTGCGCCACGAGAGGTGGCTCGAACCAGAGCACACTGTCTGGAAGTCTATACAATTTTATACCAATAACGAAATTAATAATGTTGACGTACATCGCAATAAAAAAAAGTACCGGTTAATTGTAAGTGTTTCTTGAGTCATAGATGAAACGTACTTGAGAGTAACCAATGCAAGCGCTTCCATAGCGGCCTCGAGAGCTTTAATCTCAGCTTCGATCACTTCTGGAGTTCTCTCAGAATCGGGAGCTGATGGAGGTGCTTTGTAAGGTTTCGAAAATGAAACGAATTTCAACTCTTTGGGAAGCTGCACTGCATTTTCGCGGTTTTTAATTGTGCAAATACCACATGTAAAAAAAAACAGATTGCGCGCATTTTTATAGAAATTCATTTCATATATATATAATAATTGACAGGTCAATTGTTCGACTAATTATTTGCCATTGAAATTGCGAATTACAATAGGGATAGCAAGGCACCGATATTCGATAATAAATAGCAAAGTTTCTGCGGTTTTCGGATATTTTTTAATGTCGGTAAGTTGCCGATCGATGGTAAGCTATTGCGTTTCGCGAAACTTCAAATTTTCATGCGTTTTTCAAAATTTCAAATGAGGCAAAAAGTCAAACATTCTCGCAAATTGACGAAATTCGGAGATTATCGATATGATGATAACTGATGGTATAAGTTACCAATATTCTTCTAGAAATTTGAACTTTTTTTTAAATGCCGGTAACTTGCCAATAGACGGTGAGTTATCGACTATTCGTAAGACTTCAAATACTCTCAGATCCAAACAATGTTGAGATCAGTAGTCGTGGACTGGTTGACTGTTATCAACCGATGGTAAGTTAATGACATTAAAAAAAAAAACAAACCCAATTTTTTTGCACTCGATTTTTCAAAATATCAGCAGGTCATCGACTGATGATAAGTTATCGGCACGCAGCAAAATTTGAAATCTTTTTCTAAGTTTCAGCAATTCTGGATTACCAATATGTTACCAACTAATGGTAAGTTGCCGACATTTCATAAATTGATCCCTGTGTTACCTAGTTTTGTCGTAAACATCGGAAACTCACCGAGAAGTTATCAACAGTTAACAAAGTAATGAGAAGTTTCCAAAAATTATAAAATTTCAAGTTTCCTCGTGTTTGATAGAAACTTTGCGTAACTTTTGGAGAAGTCTGCTATAAAAGTAAACTTGAGGGGACGTTATAAAAATCCTAAAGGGCGAGGAAATTGAATATTACGAGTCGTAAGAAAAATGTTTCGCCTCATATCCTTCGGCTGGGGTGGTTGATGCACGAGATCAATGTGATAAATTCCTCCAAGGATGGCGTATTTTCGCAAATTTATTTCAGTCTTTTCACATCTCGTGAACAAAAGTTTTCGTACTTTTTTCCTCACCTCGTCTGCAAAAAGATTGTTTATTTATTCATTTTTCGAAAACGCTTAGTTTCTATGGTTATCAAACGAATATACAGGGTGTGACGTAAATAGTGATCCACCGTTAATTATTCGACATACCAGATAGTTAACTATAACATATTATTATTTTAACCATTTTTATCAAAGAGTTAAAAAAAAATTCGTGAAAAATAATTTTTTGTATGGATTGTATTTTATTTATGCCACACTCATGTTTCACGATTGCTCTATTATTCAGCGGCATAGAACAGAAAGAAAAATGAAAAAATAATGATTGTTGATGAAAATATACCCAAATTTGTAACAAAAGATTATAAATTCGTCAAAAAATTCCCAAAAAAATTTTTTTGAGTCCCTTGGATAAAAATGGTTAAAATAATAATATATTATAATTAACTATCTGGTAAATTGACACTTTAGGGCCGGCAGATTAAATTTTTACTTAATTTAATTCAATTTAATTCAATTAAATTTAATTTATCCGAACATTCGTACATTGTTATGTCGTGAGTCTACCGAAAATGGAATCTCGAGGTAATTAATTATTTATAAAATTAATTAATTATTTTTTTATCCATTTTTACGACGATTTAAAAATGTCCCCGCTGCGGGGACACTGACCGCAAAGGGTTGAATCCTTAACGGTGGACCACTATTTACGTTACACCCTGTACATTATAAAACGATTCGAAAACATGCCTTCTGCCATTAGTATAACTTCTTCCGGTGTTGGTAAATAGGGAAGACGTTCCGGCTCCACTTCCGGTTCTAATCTTTTTACCTTAGTGACAGTTGGTGGTGGCGTTCTTTTCGTAGTTTTAGTTTTTTTTTCGGATTTGGGTGGAGAAATTTGTGTCGGGTTCATAAGTTTTTCGAGCTCGACTTTTTTCTCCTCCAACCTTAATCTACGACCTTCGACCTGTTCTTCACGAATTCGTAACTTCTCCTCGTACTCTTTTCTACTGCACGTCAAAAGATCTGCAACGTAAAGTAAAAAACAAAAATTGCATAATTGAAAAGAAAATCGGCCATCTTGATTAGATAGAATTAAAATTCACCTTCGTTTGTTTGGTACTCTTCCGGCAATTCCGGCATTGCGTATGACGTTCCATTATCCGAGTAGTGGTCGTACTGAACCCATAGGGCTCTTATTGCCATGCAATAACAATCGACGTCGATTGGCATTTTAACCGTTAGATCAATTTCTCGAAAGAATATTTCAATGTTTTTCCTTAAAATGTAATTTCAAATTGTAAAATGAAATACCACGAAATATGGAGCAATCCGGTATTTAAATCATTTGGAATTCAAATAAAGTACGTTGACGGATTAAGGGCATGACGAATATTACCACGTGACACACGAACGCGAGAGAGATAGTCGAAAGATTTTAAACCGTGATTTCTCAAGAATCAAACGTTTTTATCGAAAATGGCGACCGGGGGGCCTTCGGTGCCATCGTCTTGAATGTACACAACAAATTTCATGCCAATTGGTTCAGCCGGTTGAGAGAAAAGTGGTTTCAAAATTTCGAAGTGGAGGCGTCTTTGTCATGCCCTTAAAGTAATGGACCAATCTAACCTGTCTCGTTCATTGATCTGTTTTATGCTCACGGGAAGTCTAATCAATGCCCAAATGCAACAAATCATTTCGTTAGCTTGATTGGTGTAACGAGCATTTTTCAAATCTTCCCTGGTCATGTCTCTTTCTATCTGTCGGAGTAAACGATAGCTCGATAGGTCCAGCCAATACTGCAATTTGTCCCTGAAGAGTTGTCTGATCTATGAATACAACGATCAGAAGCTGATCTCAATGGAAACATCGTTTATTCATTTTATGATTGTGCCAGCAATATATATTAAATATTGAATAAAGATAATAAAGTAATTAAATTAATTAATAATTCTGTTATTTTGCGATCTTTTCAAAAAAATGGACCCCGATTTTTTGTTGCTGATAAATAGCTTTGTTTTGTTATAAATAATGATATTATTGATGCGGAAGAAGGTACCCATCAATTTTGAATTCGGTCTATTGGGTCAGATGCGGTACTCAAACAAACTCAAACAAATAATCTGTATTTACATTTTGCGATGCCTCGATGCCACGAACGTAAGTGGTTTCCTTATTACCGCAAACGATATTAGAAAATTAACAAAATTAACAAAATTTACAAAATTGTAAAACATGGTTATAAAAAAAAGCAAAATTTATAGGAACCTTCTACTGCATCAATAATATCGTTGTCTATAACAAAATAAAGCTGTAAATCGGGCAAAAAAAAATCGGGAACTTATCGAAAAAAGCCGTTAAAGTACAGAATGACCATTACATTTTTTAGATTCACAAGAATATTAATATAATAAATTATAATAAATTATATTAATACTCTTATGAACCAAAATGAATATTAATATAATTTAATTACGTTATTATTGTTATAATTAATAATGAAACATAAATAATGCTTATTAATTAATATTAGTAGTAACAAGTAATTATATTATTATTATTATTATATTAATATAATTAAATACAGATATAAAAAATCTACTTTTTTCCTCTCGGCCATACGTACGAACCGTTTTACACTCTTCAATATATTTAGGTGTACCCAAGATCGAAGAAGCGATGATATCGTCTAATCTTGCCAACAGCTGAAAATACAAATTTCGCGATAATAATTATTGGCTCTTTTTCCTCGATTGATCTTACAGTAACAGCTAATAATAAGGTACTGACGTAAGTGACGACTTCACATTTTTTTGCTACCGTCGCCATGCTAGCTTCGTCGTCTTCCAAATTCCATAGGAATAAATACGTATTAAGATCAGGCAATACTCCTGGATCAGGTAAACCATCACAGCTTAAGAATCTCGACCACTAAAACCAAAATGGTTTACGAACGTGAATTAAATTAATATGCCTCGGGGGTATTTTAAAAATGATAGGTATTTTCACCATTTTTAAACCCCCGTTTTTTTCATAAACATTTGCACTTTTTTAATTAAGTCGAAAATCAAGTTTTGTGGAATTGTTAGACGCAGGAGTTAATTGTTTTATCTAACGTTTGAAATATTTAATCTTCGGGATTTCTTGGTTAAACAATTTCAAGAATCTCTCTCGTAATCGTATGTCACGTGGTACGTTTACTTCACCCCGATCCACAAAACGAAAAACGTGTTCAAGTAGATAACAGCAGCCACAACTGAACCTGTAAACTGTAACTATAGATCCTAAAAATTTATTTCAAAAATGGATATTTTTTAAACTATGGCCTGTTAAAAATGATTCATGGGACGCCATAATTACAAGGGTATACTAGGATACTGGAAATACGTGGCGATTTTTTTAAGGGGTCATAGTGGAGATCGTTAGCTTTGGAACTGCTCCACGATAGATGAGGCAAAAATGTATCAATATTGAAACAAAAATTGTTCTCTTTGTTAAGAAAAGTGGGTCACGCTACTTTTTTTTTTAATTTTTTCAACTTACGTATTTGTTTTACTTCAAAGGGAATTGAATAAAAACTTACGTATTTAATTGTTTTTTTTTTATATTTCAACTGAATTTCATATTAAATTCATCAAAGCGAATTTAATAAAAACTTACGTATTTAATTGTTTTATTTTTTTATTTTTTCAACTTACGAATTTTTTTTTTTAATATTTCAACTGAATTTCATATTCAATTGATCAAAGCGAATTTAATAAAAACTTACGTATTTAATTGTTTTATTTTTATTTTTTCAACTTACGTATTTGTTTTTTTTTAATATTTCAACTGAATTTCATATTAAATTCATCAAAGCGAATTTAATAATAACTTACGTATTTAATTGTTTTATTTTTATTTTTTCAACTTACGTATTTGTTTTTTTTAATATTTCAACTGAATTTCATATTAAATTCATCAAAGTGAATTTAATAAAAAAACTTAGGTATTTAATTGTTTTTTTTTCAACTTACGTATTTTTTTTTTAATATTTCAACTTACGATCGCCACGTATTTCCAGTAATATTATATATCAAATAAAGGCGAAATCGACAGATACAATTATTTATAGATAATTATTGAAAAATGACGTGAGTTTCGTTGCGATACTTTTCGGAAGTAATTTTTATTTTAAGTACTAACTTTATTTTAAGAACTAATTTTATTTTTATTTTATTATTTCTAATTTAATTTTATTATTTCTAAAGATCTAATTTTATTTATTTATTTTATTATTTCACTCACTTCTTCCTGTTCAATTTCTTTCAGTACATGATCCATAAAATCTCTTCTCTTGTCATAAATCGTGTACCAAGTATTTTCCAATTGAGTTCGTCGCAACGAAGCCTTTTCTTCGTCGTCTCGTACTTGTTTCTCAGCGTTTTCAGACTCCACTCGTATTTCTTCTTGTAACTTCTGAATCAGAAGATTACTGAGAAGCGAAATGAAAATGAAGCATTATTGACCCTTCGACCGTCATTATCACCCTTAGATCGCCAAGGGTGATAATGACGTTTTTCAAATTGTTGTATTTCGGTAAATATGCATTTTTTGTTTTTTTTTTGTACAGACATTTTTTTTTGTCGTAAATGATCCGTTTATTGCAAAAGTTAGTTTATATTTACTACAAAAAACATGATTTATGGTCCTAAATTTATTTTTAGGATCATAAATCAAGAATAAAAATGATTTATGGTCCTAAATTTATTTTTAGGACCATATTTACAAGAACGAAAATAAAATGACAAAACATTAGCTCAAAGTGGGGCATGCGTTTAAAAATACGTACAAGAAAAAACGTTATAGGTCGAAACAACTCAATATGCATTCGAAGGATTAAAATTCTTTTCGGATTGTATAGATCGATAAAAATAATTTATTATTAATAACCCAAACGACCAACCGTTCCTCGTGACGTTTTGTTTTTTCCTTATCACTCTCGGCGTAACTACTAAAAAACTTAATAGTTGCTAGCGAATCGTACATTTTTTTTTTCGTCACTTTTTCCTTGGTAACTGAATTAATAAATGATTATTTTTAAAAAATGGTCTCTCCTCGTTGAATCGTTCCCGAACTTCATTCGTTCTGACCAACGAGTGCGCGGTTTTCGACTGGTGTCTAACCCCGAAATTAACACCCGATACGAATGGAGAAAGCAAGAGGGGATGAAGTTAAGCTAGGGGGTAGAATTAGGTGGCGAGGTCGAGAGTCCATTTCGTACTTGTTCTCTCGGTAACATTTCGCAGCTAAGTATCAAAAGGACGTATAAAATTCAAACTGCAAAAAAATCTGGTTAAATAATTTACTGTCAGACCTAGCTCGTAGCGAAACGTTTCTAGAAGTTACTTAAAAGATTACTAAAAAGTATCGAGTTACAAAACTTACTAAAGGTACGTTTGTGAAAATTACTGCAAACTGGATATTAAAATATCGCAAAAATTCTTGAAAATTTCGGGTATGATAATTCTAGAATAATACATGAATGCATGAATTATTTTCGAATTTTTTGAATTCACAAATTCATGAATTATAATTTATAATATTTAGATTTTAGAATTTTTAGAAAGTTATTTAGAAGTATTTTAGAATACATAATAATAGTTATTATTAAAAATGTAGAATTTCAGAATTTCCCAAGTTAGGATGTTTAGAAATCCATTAATTGTTTTAGAATATTTAACTGAATAATTTAGTAGTTATAAACATAGGAATTTAATATTGTTAAATATAATAAATTTCAATACAAAGCCACCCCTAATGAATTTGATCTAGACTTGTATTGATCTAGACTTGTTACGATTTAGACTCGTAATGATCTAGACTCGTAATTATCTAGACTTATAATTATCTAGACTCGTAATTATCTGGACTTGTAATTATCTAGACTTTTAATGATCTGAACTTGCAATGATCTAGACTTGTAAGATCCTAACCATGTAATCATCTAGACTCGTAACGATCAAGACTTGTAAACACCTAGGCTTGCAATGATCTAGACTTGTAATGATCTAGACTTGCAATGATCTAGACTTGTAATTATCTAAACTTGTAAATGATCTAGACTTGCAATTATCTAAACTTGTAAATGATCTAGACTTGCAATTACCTAGACTTGTAATGATCTAGACTTGTTATGACTTCGACTTGTAATGATCTAGATTTCTAATGATTCAGACGTGTAAGGATCTAGATTTCTAATGATTTAGACGTGCAAGGATCTACACTTGTAATTCCACAATTCCTCCATTTCCAGCAAACTTTTACGTCTTCTCGTATAACAACTAAAGTTTTCGAGTTATACGAATCTTTGTTACTTCCAACCCTTACATTTTCACCGCGATGTGCCTTGTCAGAACCGGAAATAGCGCATTATTCACGACAAGCATTGCTCTGGCGTTGATTGCATTTGAGTGTCTTTATAAAAACTATGAAAAACTGCTAAAATCTCTACAAAAGTGCTCGACTCCAACTTTGAGAATCAGTTTCATCCCTCAAAACAGTTTTTCAGCAAAAAAAAAAAATCCCTTAGATTTCGATGAAAAATAAAAGATCGAAAAAATGAAACAAATAGGAGAGGAATACAGCAAACAATTTCCTGTTCATAAAATTGTCCAGAAAATGTTTCTTCAATAAGTCGGTACTGCAGTTACGATATTAGAATATGAATTCAACAAAAGTGCTGCACTCACTTGATTTTATCAGCTTCTGCGGAAACCGCAGCGATCCGGCTCTTTTCCTGTTCCTTCATTGCTTTCTTCGTCATTCTTTTTCCCGCCTCGACTTTAGGAACCGCTGAAGATGGCTGAAAGATTCAGAACTCGAAAGGTTAATCCTTAATTAGGAAGCTATCACCAAAAGACTCTGTACTTTTATGATCGCAATTGACTGAATTGGACTGAATTGACGTCTTGTTGAAGAATTGCTGGCTCACCTGTGTTTCGGACAATTCTTTCAGCTGAAACGTCCAAATTCATTTTCATGAATTATCGAAGCAACTTGACAGTTCTGAACTTTCGGGAAATGGACAGGAAAAAGGAAATGATTTGCAAGGTTTACAAGTCGGGATGCTCGGGGCTGGCGTTTGATTTCCGGTGGCGTCCAACGGGAAGGTAAATCTTCCTCGTACTCGTCGTAAAGAAATTCTGGACGTGTTGATCTTCGTGTCCTTTTTTCCTCCTCGTATTCCACGATCGCAACTGTTCTCTTCTTTTTCCGTTTTTTTCTCTGTTGTCGCGAGGATACTTGCTCCGAATCGCTACCGGAACGACGAAACTTTTGAAGACCGGAAGTTCCGGTCAAATCCCAATGACGTCGTAAACAAAGAAAAGACTAACAGAGTAGATTTACTCAACGTTCGTCTTGGTATCGTTCTTTTGGTACTCTGTTCCGAAACGGTTCTTCCACTCGTCGCGATTGATTCTTCCTTGTTGTCAGAAGTCGCGAGACTTGGGCCGATCAGACCTGATCTCGACGGGCTTTCGCGAGTCGCGTCGGCCGCCGCCATCTTATTTTTACCGTTGCAATCCCAGAAAAAAATATTCGTTTTTATCCATCGACGCCTACTTTTCATGAAAATATTGCATTTTATGTTTCATATTTCATTTCATATTTGGTTTCATATTTCATTTCATATTTCATTTCATATTTCATTTCATATTTCATTTCACGTTTCATTTCATATTTCATTTCATATTTCATTTCATATTTCATTTCATATTTCATTTCACATTTCTTTTCATATTTCATTTCACATTTCTTTTCATATTTAATTTCACATTTCATTTCATATTTCGGTAAATATTCGAAAGTGCAACTCCCTCTAAAAAGCAGGCAACCAAACAAACAATACTAAAGAAACGAACCCAAACAAACACAAAAAAAATCGACTTGTTTCTGACAGGAGTTAAACTTCCGAATATTTACCCATATTTCATCTCATATTTCACATTTAATTCCATATTTCATATTTCATATTTCGTCGATCTTATTTTTTAAATCCAAGTAAAAACGAACGTCACGTGTAATTTAAAAAAGATTGTCCAACAACAACTACGTGTAATTTAAATATTCATGAAAAAAAAAAACTGGAAAATGCATAAGAAATAAAACTGAAAGAAAAATTAGTTTCGTTCTCGTTAACGAGATCTAATATTTGACGACATTGATCGTACATCGAGATAAATAATAGCACGTTCGCGATTTCATTGTGGCCTAAAGCAAGTGAAAGAACTCGAACGTTTCCAAGGTCTCGTTGACTGTTATTGATCAAACAATTGGAAGGTGAACCAGACAAGAGTGACCAGTACGAAGAGAGATCTATTTAACACTTGCGCACTCAGCTTACGTTCTGACCTAACAGGGCACTCGCCTTGCGAAACACGTGACCTTTCAACCAATAATAAGGAAAGTTTATTTAATCGGGGTTCAATGATAAATCTAGTCACTTCACTGGCGGTAACACGAAAACTGTAAAATCATCGAAAATGCTGTAGGAATATGGAGAAAGCTTGAGCCACGATACAACAACAACAAACTTCCTTTTCGTATTGTCAATGAGGTTCAAAAGTTAATTGGGCATCCATTTTTCAGTAATTTATGCAACATTAGATGCATCCGTAAAAAAGTAACGAATGCGAATGAATTGACATTTCTGATGAGTCGATTAAAGCCTACTTTGAAAATCTTGCACTCTTTTTAACAACAATTTAAAAATTATATTTATTACACTCATTAATAAAACTTAAAGTAACAAAAATAAAATTTGAAATAACAAAGTTATAATTATTAATTAACTAAAGCTTTGAAAATCTCGCACTTTTATTAACAAAAATAAACGAATTACACGATTCAAATACAATTAGAATACAAATAATAAAATTAATGAAATGTAAATATAATTGGCGAATTATTAAAAAAAAAAAATGATAAAATCGAAAGTATCGGTGACATAACCTAAAAATACGTGTATCTGTCTTATTCTAAATTTTTATCACCGCCGTTAAATATCGCTTCGAGTTAAGTACTAAAGTTTAAAAAAAAATAAAATTTTCATTTAAAAACCAAAATTATGAAAATAAAACGAATATTGAAATACCTTAAAATCGTGACGTTCTTCTTGGCGGTTACTCCCTGACGTTGCAACCGCAAACTTCCGTTTCGACTCACTGCAACACCACGAAACAAAAGAAACAAAAGTTCCTATCAGATACGTTAAAATTTGAAACATTGATTTTTCATTTCAACTCCCCTCCCCTCAAAATAAAAATCAAAAGATTTTTTGAATGAAATATTTCAATCAATCGTTCTACAAATATATATTCGATTTGCCCTATATAGGGTATTGAAGACGCGACACTCGAAGCTACGTGTCCTGCGACACGTTATATTCCTATACGCCTTAATTATATTGTAATTAAAAAAAAGCTGGGTACACACAAAGACGTTACAATGTTCCCTCGCTTGCGTCGGTTTTAAATGCAATAGTTCGTCGACCGTTGAATTATTCAAGAGATAATATTTGAAGGTGAATTCAAGGTAGAATTGGGATAGTATTCCAATTGATTGAATATCAGCTGTGTCATATTTAAATCATTTGAATCATGTTAAATCAAATAATCTGATTACTAATTAAGTCAAACAGAATTTTGCTAATTTTTCCTAGTACAACGTTTTAATCCGAAATTAATGTTTTCATCGCAAATTATTGTTTTTTCTTGTTTCAAGTATATTTAAACAAAAAAATGTAAAGAATATTTCTCACAAACAAAAAAATGAACGCCCAAATTTAAAAATCGGAAGGAAATCACAAAAATCTGAAACAAATAATTTTTCAATCAGAAAAAATCTGTAAAAAAAAATTCAACGCAGATATTTCAATTACGAATAGTTTTATATAAATAATATTTTATTTCAATGCTCAGGAGCAATTACAAAAAATAATGCCTGATTTAGTCTGAAAATCCCATGTTATTTAAATGAGAAACAAAATGAGTTTCAGTCACGTCTTTCCATTGGCCTACAGCACTGGAGCTTGGCATACATTTTTATTTATTTATTTCAAACCTATGTGGATGGCGCACTTGTCGAAGTTCGTTAAAACCCCCATTAAGAACCACCCTAATATACAGGGTGTGACGTAAATAGTGGTCGACCGTTAAGGATTCGATATACCAGATAGTTAATTATAACATATTACAATTTCAACAATTTTTATCTAAAGGTAAAAAAAAAAAATTCGCGAAAAATGATTTTTTGAAATTGAAATATTATCCATAAAAATGGTTTTTTATGGATAGTATTTCATTTACGCCACACTCATTTTTCACGATTGCTCTATTATTAACAATACAGCCAAACTTGGAACAAAAGATTATAAATTAAAAAAAAAAAAACAAAAAAAATCTTTTTCAAAAACCCTTGGGTAAAAATGGTTAAAATAATATGTTATAGTTACCTATCTGGTAAATTGAATCCTCAACGGTGGCCCACTATTTACCCCACACCCTGTATATATATATATATATCACTTTAAAATGGAATATATTTTAAAACAATTTTCTTATTTTTACATACCAAATATTCGACGTAACGAAAATATTCCTGATTTTTGAAATTGAACGTTGGCTCATCGATGTTTTGCACACGAGCCAAACAGCTATCCAATGGCTGTCAATATTCTTTAAAAAAATCGAACGAGCAAACTTATACAATTTTTTTCATAAATATTTTCTTACAATATTACGTTGCTTAATTTTGCTTAATTTTGGTCAGTCGATTATCGGAGCAATACTTTCGACTATGAGCATTCATACTCATCACCGTCGAGAGCTTACAATTCGGAATGCAAATTAAACAGACCCAGGTGCATATTGAAGAGTTTGGCACTTTGACCCATGGGAACGATGATAACCTATTCAAATGTAGTGGAGCACCTCGTCACGCATCCTGTCCTATACCAATCGGCAAGACCAACTACCTCTCTCCAAATTCATTTTCCTTTAGTGATTTTTCGGTTCTTCGAGTGAATAGTGTGTGCTGTTTTCGGCTCGTACTTTTAAACCGATTTTCACCATTATTTCTATAACCGTAAGTTGCAATATTTGAACAGCTAATTTTATTTATCGTTTTTGCTTTCTCACGATTTATTTCCGATTCTTGAAGTTACGAGAATGACAGTTGTATTTTTCATTGGATTAACGATCGAATAAATAACGTACGTAATTGAGCAAATTCTATCTGCAAAATTGACAGGATATCTTTAAATAAAAATTAAAGCCAATAAAAGTTTACTTAAGACGTCCATGTCAGGATTCATTTGTTAGACGGATGGCTAAGTGTAAATAGCTTCCACTGACTAGTTTTTAGTATTTTAATTATTCAATTCAATTATTCTATAAAAAGTAAAAATAGATTTGTAACGTGAGGTTTTTGTTTGGGTTTGTTTTGCTTTGTTTATTTCACTCTCCAATGACAATACTTACAAAAAATAATATGCTATTCTTGTTGCCTTTGTTCAAACCTGGAGCCAGTACATATGTTTGGACAATTCCAGTCAATTTTTTCGCTAATTAATTTTCGTAGGCAGATTATTTCTACCAAAGATTTTGCTGATCTTTTCCATCTGGAAAAGGTACCCCATCGTCTAGAATGAGTAAATAGATCGGCTTTCGTTTTCCAAATTATTTCTTCAGTCAAAAAATCATTGACTGAGATGAAGCTTTTTTAATTTAATTTCCCGAATACAAATTGCTCAAAAACTGTTGTGATATGCCAAAACCAATTGTATTTCTATTATAAAAAAAAAAATAAAATTCAGTAAAATACTTTCTCGCCGTTATACATATACATATACTCAGAAAAAGACTCTTACGAATTGGTGTAAATATTTATTGATAGGGTCCTTCATTATTCTGCGTTTAATATCACACTTTGCCTTCAATGTGAAAGTGTGATCGACCAGCGAGGGTCCATATGTGAAATCTATTGGGATTTCACCAATAATCAAGTTAGCCTAAACGAATCAATTGAGATCTTGGCCTACCCTGATCAATCATGTTCATCAGTGACATTTTCGTTTTCAGATGAGCCAGCTCGATTTGCCGATTACAATTCCCGCGTTTTACGCGGGAAGGAGCATTTTCGTAACCGGCTCGACAGGTTTCATGGGCAAAGTGTTGATCGAGAAATTATTGAGATCGTGTCCGGAAGTTCGTGAAATTTTTTTGCTCCTGCGACCCAAAAAGAATATTCCGATTGACGACAGACTTCGGAAAATGTTATCACTACCGGTGTGTTCGATTAATCAAGCAAAAATGGATCAATCTATCAATGGTAGTTCTTATCGATAAGCGTACTTTTTGGTATTCGTTGTTCTTCAGCTTTTCGATAAATTGAGAAAGGAGAGACCGGAAGCTTTCGAAAAGCTCATTCCGGTAACGGGTGACGCCACTAAAGAAGGCTTGGGTCTCCCAACCGTGGAGAGAAATTTTATGATCTCCAGAGTTTCTATAATATTTCACGTGGCTGCCACTGTACGATTCGACGAGAGCCTCAAATCAGCGATTCTTATGAATACCAGGTCTACCAGAGACGTTTGTAATCTTGCTACGCAAATGAAACAATTGGTGGTGAGTAAATGTCATGACGGAGGAGAACCATCGTGTATCGAATATTTTTACTTTTTATTGAAAAACAATTGTTGAAACTCTTAAGTTTTACGATCACATGTATCAGTGGAGTAATATCAATAATATACTATATGAGTATAGTATTGTAGAATATTATATTATATTAGATATATTATATTCATTTATTATTTTTATATTTTTCATTATTATTATATATATATATTTATACTTATTATATTATATTACACAATAGTATAATACAAAATAGTGTCACAAATTTTTCTCCGCAGTTTGATACAAGTTTTTGAAAAATGAGGTTAAATTCGACCTCATTTTTCAAAAAACTTGGCCGAATGATTTTGGGCGAATGCATTTTTTCTGAAGTTCTGGTAGCCCTTAGAAAAGGTCTTCAAAATATCCCTATAACTCTTTATAGCCCGATTTATATTCAGCAGTGTCCTCGAGCAAATATTTCAACAAATCCTATTTTTTTTTAGAAAAATCCATGTTTTTCTGGAATCTATAATTTCTGGAGCCTTCAAAAGTAAATACTCCCGTAAATAAAAAAAAATGTTTTTTGGAACAATGCAACTTAGCTTACAAATTTATGATATCCCTTGGCACAGTCCTTTAAACAATCTTTGCAGTATTTACTCAATAGATCAATATTTACCATAATACACTTCGAAAAATTTGCCAAAAAAAGTTATTTTTTTTTTAATTCTTTTTTTTTTAATTCTCCCTCTGCGAAATACAAAAATATAAAAAGAAAAAAGGACGAATGGTGTAGAATAGAAATAATTGGCTGAGTGACTTGTTCAAGTAACGGTATCAAGGAAAGCTGGGAATTCCGTTTGGTCGGATTACGAAATTCATCGAGACTCGTGTCTACCTCCAACAAGAATTCCCTATAGCCCGAACATTGCACGAAAAAAAGAAATCACACTTTTCCATTCCACGTGGTGTATGACGATTACGTGCGATAGCGCGACCATCCAGGGAATTCCCTCAAACGATAAAATGATTCAAGCATTTATGCATCCGACTATGCAAATTCTTATCTCGAAAATAATAATGCAGTCCAGTGGAGACTCGAGGCATAAACGAACGGTGGTATTTCCCCAGGCATTGATGCACGTTAGTACAACCTACAGCCAAGCTGACAAGCCAGAAGTCGAAGAGAAAATATATCCGATTGACGTCGATTGGAAGAAAGCAATAAAAATTGCTGAAACCGTGGACGAACATATTTTGGAAATCCTTACACCCAAGTAAACCAATGATAAAGGAAATCCACGTATTTCACTAATCGTTTCGAAAAACTTTGTATTTTTGTTTTTTTTTTGTTTATATATTATACAAAAAAACATATATATTTACGTCGTTATTTCAGGTATCTTGGAAGTTTTCCTAATACTTACACGTTCACGAAAAGATTGGCGGAACAAATCATCAGTGATTACTCCAAAGTAATTCCAGCTATCGTTTTCAGACCGTCCATAGGTAAATTAGTTAATTGTATCAGCTTTTATACAACGAAACTACAGAGAAATAGCTATTCGTTATTATTTAAAAATAATAATTAGAAATAAAGAAATAGAATTTTTAAATTTTTTACAATAATTACAAATCAACTTGATTTATACCTACTGACACATTTAAATTTATTACTATTCCGATAGTATCAAATAATACAAATTTTTAAAATTATTATAATTATAAATCATAATTATATAATTTATCAAAATTTTATCAACTTTTCTCTAACAGAATTGCAGAGGAATAATTATTCATTATTTTTTAAATAATTATTATAAATAAATCAATATTATAAATTAAGACAAATACATTTTATTTGTACAATTAAAGTTCTTATTTGATTCTATAAATAAAATTTCAATATTTTTTTTTATATAAATTATAAATTCTTGTAATTTATAAAAATAAATAGGACCTTTCATAAAATGATAAATAATTTTACTTGCTCTCATAACAAAGAAAAAATAAATTTTATTTATGAAATTGAAAATCTTATTTGCTATTATAAATTCTATTTTCAATACGATCTTTGACAATAAAAGAAATTATGTTTAAGATGAACAAAGATTAGATACGAGATAACCTGAAATGTATCGAACCTTACTTGATTAATTTAAATTATTATCATTACGATGTCTTGAAAAAAAAAATCATTTGAAAAAAAAGGATTGTTTACTCAGATTCCTCGTTAACGATACAAAATATTTTTCAACACAAGGGAGAATTGAAAAGCGTCAAATTCTTGGGACCGGACGAGCACCAATTTATAAGCAAACGAGACTGAAAGTAGACTCAATGTCCTTGTCTGCGCCACCAAAGTAAAAGTAGATTCACCGGTTTTGGTCACTATTGGCCGAGTTATTATCATTGCTCATTAGTGAAAAAGTGGATTTCTAGAGAAGATCGAGTCTACCAAAAATGTAGAGTGTAACTTTGTAGATTTATTTAGGTTTGAGTCAATTTATATTCATTGTATTATTGTTCACTGATCAAAAAGTGTTATTCTAAAGAAGATCGAATTAAGGGGTTATATACAAAATTGATGGAACAAGTTGAGATATTTTCGTGAATTTTTTTAAGGACCTTATAGAGATTATATTGGAACAAATTAAATACACTTTATTGGAACTAGTCTCGGAGAACAAAATTGGAATTTTTTAGATAAAAAAATATCAACAATTGTAGGACTTATGACCCTTCGACCGAAAAGCTTTTTTTTAAAAAAGCTTGAGTTAAACGTGATTAAAGGCGAATTGCTCAACTGTAATTTAAAAAGTAAAAAAAAATAATTAAACAACAATTTCATTCGGTATAATTGAACGGTTTGTTTACCAAAAAAAAACTTTTTTTTAATACAAAAACATTTTTGCAAAAAACATTGATTTTTAGAGTGTTAAAAGTTAAAAAAAAAATGTTTAAAAGCAACGCAATTTTTTTTACATTGAAAATTCGAAAGTAATAAAAATGTTTAATATTAAAAATTATAAAGAAAATTCACGAAAACCCGTTGAAAAGTTTTCGAGGTATCACGTTCATGGCAACGGTACTTAAAAAAAACTCCATTACGAGATAATCGCAATTGAATTTTGTGTTTACTTCATTTATGCCCCATACTTTCAGTAGAAAACGCGGCAGAATTTATGATCTGGTGCTCAGATCTGAATGAAATTCCGCACAGATGTTTTGTGAAAGCGTGTACTTTTAGAATACGCAATAAAAAGAATTGTCGATTTTTTGAGTCCCAACTTTGTATAAAACCCCTTAATGAAAAATTTGGCAGCAAACTTTGTAAAAAGTTCATAATTGATACAAAACCCAATTTGTCAAAAACATAGTAGTTCGTTTTGACTTTATTTTCCATAAAAAATTCATAGCTATTGATAAAGATATGTAACTGATTAGCTGATCAAATTTAGAGATAAGAGATATGTGTGATAAAAGCTACGAGATGTCAGATGTCAATTAGCTGATAAGAGATGGACATGACAATTAGCTGAAGACATGTAATGATTAGCTGATAAAATGTCCTTGTGCGCAGTAATATCGACCCTAGCCGAACCCATGGAAGGATGGGTGGACAACTTCAATGGACCTGTTGGTATGACGGTTGCCTGTGGTAAAGGTATACTTCGCGTGATGTACAGCAACCTTAACGCCCGGGCGGACTACATTCCCGTTGATATTTCTATTAAGGCGATGATAACGGCATCATGGAAAAGAGGATTGATTACGTATGTAACTTCGATCCATAAAACGCCATTATCCATCATCGACTTGTCGCCAGCAACAGTTATTTTTTTTACATCATAATATGTCAGGGATACTTAACTTTTTTGTAGTTATGGACCATTTTTACAATTTCAAACATTCTACGAACCCTGCACCTCGTTCAGCAGCACGAAAAGTGAAGTTTGTTTGGGTTTGTTTGGGCTGGTCAATGGTATCCTTATCAAAGATTTCTTCACTAAATGCTGAGATTACTACTTTCCAGGATGCAACTTCCGAATTTGCAAAATTATGAAAATCGTAAAAATCGGACATTTCCTAAACGACCCGGCTGAAAACAACATATATATGTAAAAAAAGTAAAACAAAGTCAGCTTTGTCTTTCGGCTATATGTTTGGATAGATAAGCTAATGATTTATGCAATACAAAATAACAATTTTTTTTTTGACTTCCCAATGTGGTTTCGCCCCGCAAGACATGACGAACACGCCTCCGTCCACTTCGAAGTTTTGAAACCACTGTTCTCTCAAACGGCTGAACCAATCGGTACGAAATTTGTTGTGTGCATTCAAAACGATGGCACCGAGGTCCTCCTGCTCGCTATTTTGGATAAAAATGTTTCATCTTTGAGAAATCGTGACGAGAAACTGAGGCCACGGCCTTTGTCCACTTCGAAATTTCAAAACCATTATTCTCTCAAACGGCTGAACCAATCGGTACGAAATTTGTTATGTCCATTCAGGACGATGGCACCGAAGGCTTCCCGGTCGCCATTTTCAATAAAAACGTTCCATTCCTGAGAAATCGCGGTTTGAAATGTTTCGGCTATCTCTCTCGTACTCGGGTGTATTGTTCGTTATGCCCTTAATGCGGGGGTTCGTGATCTTTTTTTTCGCTGAGATATTCAATTTTTCGTTCAGCTAGAAAAATGACCGTACGCCTAATACTTTTAGCCAAGGTTGTACTCGCTCAACCCAATTGATCGCCATCAATTGAACCGACAAATCGACGGTGCCTGACGGATTTTACGATTTTAACGGCGAATCATGATTTCTATTCTTTTTTGTTTTGCTTATCAGTATCACCAGAGATCCTTCCGTTCATGTCTACAATTGTTCCTCCGCGGACACAAAGAACATAACGACGAACGAGATTGGCCATATTGGTCTGAGATACAACGAGGAAATTCCTCTTGAGGGATGTATATGGAAACCCAGCCTGGTTGGAACCGATAACAAATACGTTTATTACGTTCTCATGCTTTTACTCCATTTGCTACCAGCCCTTTTGTTCGATGGGCTGCTAAAGCTGAGTGGTCGTAAGCCAATGTGAGAATCTTTCGTTCTTCGAACCGAAACTATCTAGGAAACGAATTCTAAGACTCCTTATTCGCTTTCATTCTAGGCTGGTCAAGCTCCAACGCAAAGTCTATACCGCCAACAGCGCTCTTGAATATTTCATGCTGAACGAGTGGCACTTCAGTAACAAGGGATTGCTGAATTTGCTCGAAGATGTTTTACCGGAGGATAAAGAGGATTTTGGATTCGCTTATGCGGACTTTGATATTTCCAGCTATTTCAGGTAAACCAAAATAAAATACCTTCTCACTGGCTACTCTTGCTAGAGCAGACATTTTTTTCTTTAGCTACACCACTTTGCTCTCACCTCATCGAAGTTTTATTCGATTGATGAATTTTATGTTTATTTAATTAGCAAAATTTTGTTATTTCATAAACAAATTACCAAATTCTGATTCAGAGAATTGTAATATTAATAATAATAATTTGAATATAATTTAAATTGTAGTATCAATAACAATATTAAAATTATAATTATTATTCGAGATTTGCGAAACTACTTTAACTTACGATTGCTCATACTTATTTTAAGAAAATTATATAAACATAATCGATTATTTATTTGAACACTTATTTTGTTGCTCTATATTAAAAAAAAAGAATATCGCTCCAATATAATATCCCAATAATTATTTTCTCAGAAATTGCGTGATCGGAGCCAAAATGTATCTTCTCCATGAAGACATGGAAAATGTTCCACAGGCAAAGCGACATTTCGACAGGTGAGTTGATAACCGTTTCATATTATTATTATTGCCGTATAACTTACTATTCTCCAGAATCACGCCAAAGTTTCTTCAGTTAATGACAAAGAAATTCTGCCATTATGTTGTCTGCCACAGCGGTTTGGGTTTGAGGGTTTTGGTTTAGGTTTTATAGGACTGTGCAATTTGTCACATCTGTCATTTGAGTCGTTTCCTAATTATGAACAATGGATACTCCTAACTTATTTTCTATCAGCTCGATCACTATCACCAGTTGAAGGCTTTTATCATTTTCGAACATCAGAAGCGTACCATTTGCACACCCGTGTATCGAGACATCAATTTTACTATGTAATGCACTCACTTTTTTTCAATCCAATTTTTCGTAATGAAAATCCAATTTTTTTAACAAAAATCGAGTTTCTGGTAATAAAAATCAAATTTTTGGTATAAAAATCCAATTTTTGGTATAAAAATCAAATGTTTTGTATAAAAATCAAATTTTTGGTATAAAAATCCAATTTTTGGTATAAAAATCAAATTTTTTGTATAAAAATCCAATTTTTGGTATAAAAATCAAATTTTACGTCGAAAATGCAATTTATTGTAATAAAAATCCAATTAATTATTATCAAAATCCAATTTTTGAAAAACAGACAAAACTTCGGTAACAGAAAACGCGAGCGAACGAGACGACCGATGTGACACTAATATTGAAAGTCCAATGGTTTGTCCCGAGCGTTTTCGTGTTTGGTCGATGGTCGCTTTTTGTCGTCGACGTAAAACTAGACCACGAATCCCACGAGAACACGAGCGAGGTGGGTGGATCTCGTGTCTCCCTAATATGGATTAAGACGAACAGAAATTTCATAACCAAAAAAAAAAAAATAAAAAAATTTAAGATCAAGAGAAAATAAACAATCATGGTGGAATATTTCAAAATCGTTCCCAAATAATGAAATTAAAAAATGGAAACTCAAAAAAAAAAATAGAATTCGAAAGAAAATAAGTCACCAAGCGGAAATGTCTTTTACAGTGAACGAAATAAATAAAAATCATAAAATCAGGGATAGAATAAATCAGAATCAGAAAATAAATAAAATGCAATGGATCGTCGAGAGAATAATTGAAATTCGAAAAATCGTGGGTAAACGTCTCAGTCATTTGATGAATGTATGCAATGATGATATCTGTGGAAAATATGAGTAAACTGTTCGGTATAAAAGAGAATAAACGACGAGACGGTAACTTGATCATTCCCATGTTAATTTGTATTACAAATGACCAGCTTAACGTATCCATAGTTGAGCGTGCGGTCGTCTTTAATGATTCATATCTCGACGGCCTTGCGCTCCGGGATTCCCGACGGTGCATTCGGTACACTCAAAGTGCAGAAGCAATTTACTCCCATAACCTTAAGGTTGGCTCGTTATACGAGTGGCGGAACAATATGCCGAAAGCTATTGGATCGGCTCATTTTTTATTTCGAAAATCAGACATCCGATAAAAATCAATTGATTAATTAATTGATTCCTATTAATCTACTCTAACATTTAATTAATTGATTCTTATAATATCTCTAATTATCTATAAATTAATCAACGATTTGTTCGCCCTAACAATTGATGAATCCTTAATTGTGAATCCTTTAATAATTAAAGATTAATTATTACAGAATTTATTCATTGTTAAGGCTATTTACAATTAATCAATCCTCAATTCTTGATTATTATATAATTAGGTCACGCTTGATCAAATAAATTAATTCAAGTTATTATTGTATTAAAATCATAAAAAATAAATAATTATTTTAATTTAATTAAATTATTAAATGCTACGAAAAATTGAGCTTTTTATTTATTTTTTCTGACTATACCTCCAACTATTTTCACAACCTGATTACAGGTACATCATTCGCAATCAGTGATAGGAAATTACCCATTGGACGATTCTTGAAAAACCAATATTCATAATAAAATATATTTCATTAAAAATATATGAATATTTGTATGTAAAATATACAAATATTTTAATAAACAATAAAATTCATATTGTATGTTTAACAATTTATCAAGTAAACTTTTATAATATTTATATAATCTATATTATTATAGTACACGTTGAATAGTACATTTAGTTCATATAATAAATTGGATTTGGAAAACTCGTCAGCGACGTTCAGAACCAGTCACAACTTGGCGTAATAAAAACGATGAAAAATAATGGGGCAAGGGGGGGGGGGGGGGGGGGGGTAATGTCTAATACACAGAGTATCGTTTAATATCGCGGAACGATCGGTTCGGAATACCTGCTCGAAAGAAGCTAGAAATCCAAAGTGAAATCGTTAAGGAAGACCTTGAGAAAATGCCAATCCAACAGGAGATTTCTTACTCCGATAAGATCGTGGAATCAATCACTCTGACGTACTCGTATCAATTGATGCTAATAATGATGTTGCAATTGTGTGTGCGACGACGAGTCGAGTCACCTCTCTATACTACGAGATATGTATATTTTATCGATGATGACCAACCTCTGACCTGACTTACGTGCTGGCTGATAAGCCCTCTAGAAATTCCATCTTCATAGAAACGCTAGACGCAACGTATAGGAAACGAGGAAATACGCATCGACGTTTAAGGTGCATCCTAATTTCCATTTATGTCTTTCTCTTCAAAGAAAATTGTCTTCGCCTGGAGCAAAATGTTTTTTGATTATCATTGTTTTCGTTTTTTTAATATTAAGGCAGGAAGACCATTTACAAGCTCGAAAATAATGAGTTTTTTAATAATTTTTTTTTTTATGGAAGGCATACACATAGAAATTTGAATCTTTAAATATGTTTTGTTTCATATTTTTATCCTTTGTAAAAAATATATACACTTTTTTTAAATGCAAATTACCCATCGTTTACATTAAGGTATATAGAAGAAGATTTTGGAAAAAATTGACGCACTGTTGGAGTACTTCCTCATGCTGTAATTATCGGGGAAAAAAAATCAAAATTATTCTTAAAGGCTACAACCATACGCTGTTGGTGAATCGGAATTTTTGAAATTTGTCCAAAATTCAGCAAATGATAGCTTAATGAAGTCTATTTTGTCATTTTTCGTGATATTTTTGCTGTATTTGAAGGCAGAAGCAAGTTTTATTTTCGGAATTCAGAATAATATTGAGGTTCACCTATAAACTGCTGATGTAACAAAGATGTGTGATGAATTTCGTCGATATCGGTGGAATAGTTTCGGCGCAATCACTCCCGCAGTTAAGAAAAACATAGTTTTGAGGAAAACGTACTTTTGTTAAAACTCAAAAAATTTTTGAAATTTCGTTGTAAAAATTGGAAAAAATATTCTTAATAAATTGAATGATCAATTTATGGAAAAAAAATCGATTTTTTCAAATTGGTAAATGGTCTTTTTGCCTTAACAAAGCAACGAGGTTGAGGATTCAAAGATAACTTTCCATATCTATTATTTTTTAAATCAATTTTTCGTTTCGCCAAAAATACAAAATGGCTGCCCATCGGCCAAAATAAAATGAAGACCTTTTTTTCAAGGTCCTCCTCCTCGATAAACTTTTCAAAAATGGAAATCCGTGACAAGAATCACTACAGAATTGTCATATTTCTAATATGACTCGAAGTGAGTTCTGTACTGATCATAATCGGGACAGTACGTCGTCGCGAGTTAAATCAAATTTATATACATCGTTTCCTTATTGCTCATTGAAACTGGTAAATTGCGGCGGGAATATTTGCCGTTTTTTTTTTTTTACGTCTTTTACGCTTCCGCATCCTAAGGTTGATCATTGGTGATCAGACGATTATCAACGACAATTGAAATTCAACTGATGCGAGAATGAATTATTGTAACGCGTAACTGCGCAATTTTACGGAAATATATCGTGTCTGTTAATATTCCGAAGCTCACCAGATTTCATTCGTTTCACATTCGGATCATTAAGTTGGCTTTGCCAACGACCGATAATCCTCATCATCGTTACTAAGCGTTTTGTCGTAATGATTTTTCCTCTTACGCTCTTAAACGAATTTAAAACATAACAAGCTTTCCAACAATTTAGAAAAATTTGGCCGAGCAATTGGAAAACTGTCATTGATCGACTTGAGGAATTACATACTTTGCGATTATCGAAAAGAGGATTTTTATTAGGATTTATTGAAAAATTGCCATTTTTCAATAAATCCTTTTCGAAAAAAATAAATGGAAATTTTTAATAACTTTTTCGAAATGAAAATTGTAATTGTATGAATATGACATTTTTTTCAGAATTAAAATTGAAATTGAAACGTAGCAGTTTTTCAATTTATTGAAACATAGTGATTTTTTTTTAATTAACATTTTCAAAAATAAAAATTGAAATTTAATAAAGATGAAAATTTTCGAAAATTGAAATTAAAATCGAATGAAGATGACATTTTTTTTCATGAAAATTGAAATTGAAAAATCGTAAGTTTTCAATAAAGACGAGACTTTGAGAGTTTATTTTCCATATCTGTAGGTACTTTTAATCCCATCGTTATTTTGTATTATCTGTAAATTCCAAATTAATTTGGGTATCTGCAAAAATATAGGAGAATTACTTCAAGTCTCAATTTGATGGTTGTATTAGTTTATTCTATTCAAAAAATTAAAAAAAAATTTTTTTTTTAGTTTATTTTATTTTATCTATTCGTTTATTATTTTTATCTCGAAAAAAAAAATTTTCAAAGCATGTAATTCTTTAAAGTATGCTTTGTTTTAAATTAAAAAAAATTTTTTATTTTCAGCTAACAAAATAATAATATACGAATTTTTCCGGCGCGCCGCTTTCCCTATTTTCCGGGGTTACGGTTCTCTCTCTCTCTCTCTCTCTTTATTTACGATAATTATCGATAATCGAAGCATTAATCACATTCGCTGTCTCAAGCAACACGTCCACGTAAATATTTTCCTGCTACGGGACCAATTGAACACATACCGCTTTTTCGAATTCAATTTTTTTTTCTCACAAATAACTTTGTTATTCGTGATATATATTGAAAAAAAAATTTCATTGGCTTGATTTATCGGCTTTATTGAAAACGAATGGCTGGTACCAAATTAACGATGAAAATAAATGTTATAATAAAATGAATTCGATGAAAAGTTTGAAACTGAACTCAAACTTTGATAAGTTTTCGTAGAAAAAATTCAACGCGTTTTCATAATCATTTTTTAATCGAATTAAATATAAAATTGCGTTTGTTTGGGTTTGAAGGACAACCATTGAAGATAAGGAGATTGAGAAGAGAAAAAAAATTTAATTGCTTTAATTAAAGAGGTTAATTTAAACTAATTTAATTGTTTTAATTAAAACAAATCAATATAAAATCAATTTAATTAAATTTTTGAGGAGGCACATTTGAATGGAAACTCAGATGCGATTAAATTGTTTTATTTAATTGTTCATTTTATTTAATTGCTCAATTTAATTTAATTTAATTTTATTTGTTTTATTTAATTGTTTTAATTAAATTTAATTAATTCAAAATCAATATAATTTAAATTTTGATAAGGCACATCTGAATTTCCACTCAGATGTACCCTCGTCAAAACTGCAATACCTCCGTCATAATTGCTTCGACCAGTACGTATACAAATCACGAAATTAAAAAAAAAAATTATTTTCAGAATGTGGTGGATCGACGCAGGATTCAAGGTCGTGGTCGGAGCAATCTGTCTGTGGTGGATTATCGAATACCGTATGATCGATAGCGTCTTGAATTACTTCAATATTATGGATATTGTCAAAATCAACAATTAATAACACGAGCGAAATTCTAGCTCTATGGATGGTATCGAACTAAATGTTCATACGAATTCATTGACAATTCGATTCATGAAAGAATGATTCGAATTTTTCGAATTTACGAAGCTTCGAAATTTCGAAGTTTCGAATTTGAAAATTTCGATTGTTTCGAACTTTCGAATTTTTCGAATTTACAAAGCTTCGAAGTTTCGAACTTTCGAAATTGAAAATTTCGAAAGTTTCAAACTTTCGAATTTTAAAGTTTCGAATTTTTGAAAGATTCGAAGTTTCGATTTTTCGAAAGATTCTAAATATCGAATTTTCGAAAGATTCGACGCTTCGAATTTTCGAAAGGTTCGATAATTAAAATTTTCGAAAGATTCGATATTTAGAATTTTCGAAAGATTCGATATTTAGAATTTTCGAAAGATTTGAAGTTTCGAATTTTCGAAAGATTCAAAGTTTTGATCTTCCGAAAGATTCCAAGTTACGAATTTTCGAAAGATTCCAAGTTTTGAATTTTCGAAAGATTCCAAGTTTCGATTTTTCGAATTTCAAAAGTTTCGAAGTATCGAATTTTCAATTCGCGTTGTCAATGATGATTCGAATTTCTCTACGACATCTGTGAGCTAATAAAATGTAAATGCTGACTATAAATTCCCAAAAAAAAGAGCGAGGAGGCGAGGTGTTCTCTCTTAAACATAAAATAAAAATGACTTAGTCATCATCCGCCATCTATATCGCATTACACCGTATGACATCCGGTTGACTGTTGTCACACAAGGTAACCTTTTTTTTCACATGCCACCAGTTTTTCAGGAAACAAAAAAAGATTGAGACAAAATTGTCATCCAGAGATACCTATCACGAGTGACAATTTTTGTCCATTTTTTTTTATAATCCCAATCTGTAAATAATTGCCAGAATTCCAAAGTCGACTGGAAACACATGCACATACACACGCACGAGACGTAAATCCGCCTGCGCAACCTCCACGTGGTATACTTTGGGTAACGTTAATGCCGGCGGTGATTGATTTTCACATTTCCTAAAATCAATTTTTTAAAAAGTTCAAACGAAATTTTCCGAACGAAATTTTTTTTTCCGAATTTTTAAAAAAAATGTTTTTTTTTTTTTTTTTTTTTTCATTAATTTGAACATTTTCATCGAAACAAATGTCCAAAAGTGAATAAAAGATTTTGTCTCGTTTCGTTCAAGATTATGAGCATTTGAGAACAGAAAAGTGATCCTTTAATTTTTTTCAAAACTTTGATCGAATGAAACAACAAAACGGCTCGGAGGATTCAGCTCAAACTTTTTGGGCTTTTTGGGATATATTGAACTGTAGAATGCACGCTTGAAGCTAATGGTATCCTCAATAATTTCAATTTAGCCAGTGATTTTCCAAAAAGACCGCAAATCCCTTTTTTCCGAATTTTTCAAAATGACGTAGCGAATGAAAAAAAAACTTTTGTTCGAGAAATGAATGATTTACCTTTGTAGAGAATTTATTCAAGTTTCCAAAACCTACCCTTAATTTGCTGTGCGACCATTGGTTGTAGAGATATCAATGGTGAAAGACAAAATGACTCTTTTTCATTCAAAGTTCAATATCTCAGCGAAAAATAGACGTATGAAGATGTACAAAAAATGAAATTAAAGCTGAATTAACAAGGTATCCGAATCTTTTAGTGAATTAACCAAAAAAAAATTCCATGTCCATGAACCAGAGAGAAAAACCAAAAAAAATTGGAAATTGTTCTTTTCGCTGTATTCTTCAGAACTGAGCGATACACGTAGTTTTTAAAATTATTTGATCATAAAATCTTGAAACTAGAGACTTCAAGCTTCAAATTGCTTTTTTGTTTGTTCCGATACGACAATTTTTTACGAAGATACAACTATCTGAAAAATCGCTAAAATTGGGCATTTTTTATCCCTCAATTTTTTCCGTTAATATACATAATAATAATATATAATTAATTGTAATTAAGAAAATTGATTAATCAATGGATTAATTAACAAAGACCAATTGGCTTCAACGATAAGTAATTTTCGCCATAGCACGAATCAATTATCAATTAATCAGATCTCGCTATTAATTAAATAAATCATTGATTCTTAATTAAAAAATGAACTAACCAGATTCATATCGAAGAGCAATTGATTATCAATTTGATCGAAAGCGTATGCTAGCTAATTTTATCCAGGTTGAATTTAACTTAACCTAACATTTAGCCATATCGAAAACGAAATTTCAATAGTATGCAATTAATGTGCAGCATATTCAATAAATATCGCGAACGCTGCGACTTTGTCAGAGAAAAGTTTTCGAGAATAGAACAGGGGTCGAGTTTAGGAGGCTAGGGGTGATCGATAACGATACATTTTCGAACTCCAATTGGCTGAACGTCATAGACTAAGAAAATTAAGAGGCTTAAGGTCGAGGCTACTCGAAAGTCCAATAACCGAGAGAGAGCGAGAGGGAGAGGGTCAATGATACATTACAGTGTTGCAGTCATTATACGTTTTAACGCAATATGGCGGAGGTGAGCAGGGGTTAAATCAGATCGAGTATATAAGGGAGGGAAACTTTTACGTCCCGGATTAATTGTCGATTCTTCATTCATTAACGTTTCTAATTCCACTGCATCGTCAGCTGATTCGATTCAACTCTTGGATCTTCAAATTGGAAGATTATCGATTGCGGACTCGACGGTACACGGACATTTTATATTTTGTAAGTACTACCCTCGTTAAGAGTTAATAGAAGAGTGAATATTTTTATGAACGTCGGTTTTGCTATTTATTATAGGAGAGATTTTTAAGCTAAAACTGTTAATTTACTACTCGGTCTATTGGGTGTCCATTTTGAAAAATATTTTTCAGAAGAAAACTATATCAACCCTTAAGTATTACTGGATGGAGGGTTGGACTAAAAGTTCGTTAAAAATGGAAGAAATGTAATTTTAGAAATGTTTGTTAGTTTTATCAACATTTATTTGATTTTATAAGTATTTATTTGATTTTGGAAAAAATTCTTGAGTTTTGTTAAACTTTGTATAAGTGTATTCAATTTATCAAATTTTATTTCATTTTTTTAAATTTATTTCATTTTACAAAAATGTATTCAATTTTATTAACAAATTTGCATTTAAAAGTACTAATTTTCCACTTTTAATGATTTAAGAAAAATTCGACAATATTGGCGTACGCGAAACAAAAATGTTGACAGTTACATCTATCTCAACTGTAAACCAGAAAATCTTCTCAATTTTAAAATTCAATTAATACCTTCAAGGATTTTTATTATTATCAATAATTACCAAAAATTTCCACATATATTGAATTTCGAAAAAAATACTGATTGTATCGTTAAAATAAATCTTTCGCTTTTTTTTAAATTGACTGTTAAGCACAACAACGTACTCCATTTATACGAAAGTAATCTTAATTATTCGAAATATTATAGAATATTTTTTGAATTTTGAACGATTTAGTTCCATTCGTTTTGTATCAATTAAAATATGCAGAAGCTGTTTTACCATAAGTATTCTTGTCAAATTCACGTGTTTATTCCTACAAAATTATTTTGTTCAAAATTCGAAAATAATTCATGTAATTATATTATTATTTCATGAAGGATTATCATACATCAAATTTTCAAGAATTTCGATGATTTTTCAATTTCCGTTCCGTCATACCTAAAGGGGTTGAAAAGTATTTAAAATGTTGGTAAATATACTTCTCGCTAAAAAGAGGCTGTCAATTTTGTTATCAATTCCTTATAACCATAAAACCTTACATTAAGTTATACTTTAACGACGCATCATGTTTTAAACCCAAACAAACCCAAACAAACGAAAAAAAGAATCAGTTTCCTTTGTTTGGGTTTGTTTGGGGCATATTTTCGTTTGTTTGGTTTTGTTTGGGTTTAATGCAATAAAAACATAATACCCCATTAAAGTATACTTTAATACAAGATTTTATAGTGATAAGGAATTGATTTGGACAAATTTGGATTCCGCCTGAATTGTCAAGTCTGTTGTAAATATTAAATAATAAAACGGATATCGAAGTGCGACGCAAATATTCTCGAAGTATAAACAATTAATGTTTGAAAAAAAAACATCTGATGTAAGAAAACGAGGGATCGTTAAATCCCCGCGACAAACATCGGAAAAACGAAACGCGATACAATCTTTTCAATTATCGTCGCACTTCCGAGATAAAGGGAGGAGAAACGTGTGATTATATGCCGATTTACGAATGTTCTCGGCAATGGTAATGGAGATCCAAGATCGAAAATCAAAGAGAGCGGGAGAGAAAGAAAAAACCATGAATTATTTATTTTTTTCCTTACGACCGGTAATGATGAGTCGATCTACGTAAAGTTTCGCCTCGCCGTTTCTAAATATAGTTGACTAAACGTCGTGAGATTATTCAAACAAAAAAATTTATTAACGAGATCCTCGGATATGCACGGTTATAATTGTTCCTTTTTCTGACATTTTTTTTTTCCTTCTGCTATTTAACAGTAGACGTTCAAATCGACCAATTTAATGATTCGTCAATTGTTTATTAATTTTTAGTACCCTTGATTTTCATCGAAAAAGAAATTCATTAATTGTTTCAATATCACTTAGGAAAAAACTATGTAATTTTCTAAAATATCTTTTTTAATGTGCTCGATTATGGTCCGATCGTATTATTTTATATCAGTTGGATTTTTTTATTTCTGTTATTTTATTGCTGTTATTCATAATTTCAAGGAAAATGAAATTACGACAAATCTTAATTCATTTTATAATTAAATATTAATTCAATCTTAATTTAATATTTAATTATTTTTAATTTTATATTAGTTTACATTTTTAAATAATTTTTCATTCAATAATTTAATACTTTTATAATTTTACTCAATTTAATATTTTCATTAGATTGTAATTACAAACTCAAATTAATTTTTTTTATTGCTGTTATCCATAATTTCAAGGAAAATAAAATTATAAAAATCTCGACAAATTGTTATTTCACTTGATCAAAAAAAAAAAAAAATCAAACTATTATATTATTAGTTATTAAAAAATAATTAATTCAGCAGAAAGAACATAAGGCAATACTGATGTTTTTACTCACCGTTATTGTTCATTCTAAGGAAAATTATTGGAAGAATATTTAAAGACACCCACAAATTATAATATTTTAGTAAAAAAAGAATATTTAAAAAACAATTTGAATAAATGTTTGTAAAAAAATAATATGCAAAAAAAAAAGTTAAACAGTGAAATGTTAGCTATTGTGTACTTGGCTCATTCAAATTGAATAAAATTTTCCCAAGCCTTGCACATCGTCGTTTGCATTCGACTCGTCTATTTCTTGCAACGATCTTACGCGACGATATATCTTGTTATAATAAAAGAGCTTCACTTGCAATTCAATATTTCCAAGAATACGAAGCCTTTGACGTCAATAAAAAAGTGCAATAATCCTGCGAAGATTCTAACGTTAGAAACGTTGATTACTTACATCGGGTTTCGTCAAGATAAAAAAAAAAATCAGTTTTTCTTTATTTTTAATTTGCCGTAAAATGAATTACTCAGGCTGGTGCTCAAATAAAAATGGGCTCGGCGTACGATACTTTTCTCCAAATAAGATTATTTCTAAATAAAATATGAATAAAGTAAATTTTTTCTAAATAAAATATAAATAAATTAGATTTTTCTAAATAAGACATAAATAATATTTTCTGTACTCCGACGAAGATTTTAATGTAACAATCATTGATTATTTATAGTTATATTGAGTTTCGTTGAAATAAAAAACTAAAAAATTAATTTTTCTCTTAATTTGTGCACAAATTAATTAATCAGGCTGCTCCTCGAATTAAAAAAATCGTCAATGATTATTTATGTCTGAAGATTTTCTCTACATAATATATAAATAAACAAAGATTTTTGCTAACTAAAACGGGAATAAATAAACATTTTTGTAAATAAGATATTTTAATGAAAATACCAATGGAAAAAATTATAAATTCGGAGATATTTTAATTCGTCAAAATATTTCGATAAATTTGTGCTCGACTTGAATAATTATCAGAATACGCACCAATAATAAAAAAAATATTAAAAACTTCAGCTTTTTCGAGTTGAGAACAAGTCTAGTCGTATGTACAGAGGTAATGCGATTTATGCTTTGGAAAATAAATCGGTGTCGTATGCGATAATTCTTGATAATGTTCGTACTAGACACTGCGATTTATTTCATTGCTTTATTATCCGCGCTGGAGATTGTACGAGACTAACAAAACAAAAACGAAAATACGAAATAATGTTGTTTCCATATTTTTCATTTTTTAATTTACTGTAAAATATAAATAAAATGAATTATATTTACCTTCATAAAAATGATTAAATATATAAATAAAAAATTATTTATATTTCCGTAAGATAAATGATTTATTTTTCTATGTTTATTTATTTATTTATTATTATTTTTACCGTAAAATAAATTATTAAAAATATTAATAAAAAATTATTTACATTTCCGTAAGATAAATGATTTATTTTTCTATCTTTATTTATTTATTTATTATTATTTTTACCGTAACTTAAATTATTTAAAATATAAATAAAATAATCTTTCGCAGGCCTATATTTATATTCGTTTGACTGGGAAACGAAAATTGTTAATTCTTCGTATCTATTAGAATATTCATGTTGACCAGCTACGATACATTGTCGATAAGCAAACACCTCTTGGAAGCATTACTGAGAGAACCTAACATTATTTTTTTTTACCTCCTGATAGTAACATTGTTGTCGATAGTAACATTGTGATTTATTTACAGTTATTTAGGCACTTTCGTCAAAATTGTGCACATATTTTTGCAACATCGAACGAATTCGTTTCCAACCGGAAGCGAGCAGAATATTTTGTACTATTCCGTCGAAAGGAAATAAACTATGAGAAACGTGGGCAGAACATTAATTTTTTACGACTTCTCATCACCATATACGACAATTATAATTCTAACAGTGGTGATCACCGTGTCGCAAATACTAATAAATCTTATAGTGCTCGAAATGAAATTTTAAATAATCTTATTGTGCTCGAAATGAAATTCAAAATAATTCAAACTGTCGATAGTTATAAATCTTGGATGCAATAATTTATCAGTATTTCAATCGAGGAGCTCGACATTATTATTATTATTATTATTATTATTGATGACGACGATAAGAAAAAGATATTCAGCAATTTTATCGAAACTAAAATAAAACGAAAAAAAATCTTGATCGGTAATAATTTTTTTTTTTGCAAGGAAATGAAAGCTTGAAATTCGCAATTTTGTAAATTTTTACTCAAAATCTGATAGAACTATCGGATTCAAAATTAAATTTGAAATTATACAAACTATCGATAGTAATAAAAATTTGGTTACAAAAAATTATCAGTATTTCATTCGAGGAGCTCGATATTATTATTATAACAATTGATGACGGGAATAAGAAAAAGATATTCAACAATTTTATCAAAATTTAAAAAAGAATCGAAAAAATATCTTGATGGGTAATTATTTTTTTGTTTTTTTTTTCTGCAAGGAAATAAAAGTATGAAATTCGTAATAACGATTTTGTCAATTTTCAGTAAAAATCTGATAGAACGATCAAGTTCAAAATTAAATTAAAAATTATTTAAACTATCGATAGTAATGAAAATCTTAGTAATTAGTAATAAATAGTCTCAGTAATAAAAATACAGTCATAAATATTAGTAATAAAAACTCAGTAATAAAAATACAGTCATAAATATTAGTAATAAAAACTTAGTAATAAAAATGATCAACTTATAGATAGTAATAAAAAATGTTGTTAGAAAAAATTATCATTATATCAAACCCAAACCAAAATGTCAAAAGTGACATTTTAGTACGATATCCAAATATTTCTTTTTCATTGTCGTCATTGTTATCAATTATTATAATAATCAATGTCGAGCTCCTGGAAGGTTCCGAAAAAAATTAAGAATCCGTTATTATTTTTCCTTTAAGGTGTAGGGTAATAGACAGCATGAAATTGACAATTATGAATTTGGTAATAATCACGATAAATTTCATAGACCAAAATGAAAATGGAAAACATTCAAACTATATCGATACCACTAAATCTCGGTTATAAAAAATTATTATATCAACCGAAGATTGCGTCATTAGTATTACGTCGACAGTTAAATAATAAAATAAATTAATTATAAACTTACCTATTTTAAATTCACTGAATTATTATTAAAAATTCCAAAAAGTAAAAGGAAAAAAAAAATAAAAAAATCCCTATCAATTGTTCAATGTTTATAATATTTTTAATAATAAATACATTTTTAAAAAAATCAATTTCGAAATAGAAATTTATAAAACAAATCCTGATCGATTGTTTAATATCGTTTGAAATAATACCGAGCGAAAGAAGGATCGGCGATTTTCACCAAACCGATAAAAATGACTATACTCTCGAACCGTTGCTGGAATGATCTATACATCGTCGCGATTGACGTCATCAAAGCGAGATATGGAAAAACGCATGCGCGAAGCTCGAATAAATTCGAACGTAGGATAACGCTGTTTGGCTCGTACACATGTCTCTCGACGCTCGAATGTGGATGTACTTGAGAAATTTTGCTATTGGCTTTAGTACACCTGACACGCGTGGCGGAGTTGGATTTCGTGAGCACGGTTCAATATTTCACATCGTATCCACGTTTCCGACTATTTTTTTCAGTCCACATTATTTTTCTCGAAATCGACTATTTTCTCCGTTTTACTCCGTCCTAAGTGTGCAAGTGAAGAAAATATTGTGAAAAACGAAAAACGAAAAAAAAAAAAAAAACATTTTATTAAAAAAATTTTTTCTTTTTTTAAATCTTTTTTTTTGTAAATCGAGAGTTGGTCGAAGCCCATTAATCGTTGCGTTATCAACGAGACTAAACCATCTATAATAACTAACATGAAGAAAAAAAAAATAAAAACCTAAAAAAAATAAAAATTCCAAAATAAAGTTTTTTTTTTTAATATTAGACGTACTTAGTGAGTGACTACTTTGTGAGAAACCAACCAAACCCTATACTTGTCAGTTTTGGCACCCTTCTTACATTCGTAACAAAAAAAAAAAAAAAAAAAAAAAACAGAAAAATTCCCACAAAATCGTCATTTTTGTTTTTCCAATCCTCCCCTCCTCCATTTCTCTCATCCGCTAACCCAAATATCACGTTTTTCGCGGGTGATCGGTGTTGCTCGCATTTGGATCAATCATCACGAATTCGACTCGCGAAACGAGCGAATATACATGTACACTTTTTTTTTTCTTTCCCGATGTGCTTTTGCGAAAGAGATAAGAAGATGAAGTGAGTGAGGGTGCGCGAGTGCGCAAACAATTGTTACAAGTATATTCTCGTGAACTTGACACCGTACGAAGGAGAGAAAAAAAAGAAAAAAATATATATATATATACATATATATCGTTGCACTCGATCATTTTACATTTGCGAACAAAGAGATATCTCGCGATTTTCAAGACGAATAAACAAATATATAACATTCGCTTACGCAAATAAACTTTCGAGTGAAAATAAAAAAAAACAACAACATTTAATATATAATATCAATAATAATAATAAAAATAATAACGAAAAACAGCAATTAAATGATTCATGATAAAAATGATAATTATAAACGATAAGAGAAACAGGGGGAGTGAATGAAAGACGAATAAAAAAAAAAAAGATCGTTGAATATTTAAAAATTGACGTTATACAATAAGAGCAGACAAACCGGTCAGAGGAATAAAAAAACGAAATACATTTCGTGATATCGGACCATCTTTTCCGACAAATACTACGCGCAGGCGAAACGATAATAAAATCGTGGCATTCCTTCAAGGTGAGTCTGGCAGACAATGTAAAGCACTTTAATTTTTTTTTCTTCGCCTTGATGTAGGTAATCATAAAATGGAAAAAATCGTCGGTTGCGTGACGAGAAACGTCCTCCTCCCCCCCCCCCCCTCCGCCGACTCCTTTAGGACAAAAAATATTTTAACGCGACCTAAGAGTTTATTAGTATTCTAAAAACGATGTAACGTAAACTACGGAGATGGCATTTTGAAAGTTGCCAAACAGCCTAGCTGTTCGGTTAACGGTATCAGGCGCAAATTATTATTGTTATTTACTCATATTTTTCGTTTCGTTATTTTTTCGATGTTTATGATTTAAGAAATGAAAAATTAGTTGAAAAAGAAAAAGATTGGAAAAAAATTAATTGGATATAAAAATGTAATGAAATAATTAATAATTAATTAGTTGTATTAACAAAATTAATTATTAAATAATAATACAAAAATTAGATGGAAAAGAAAAATATGTACAAAAATTAGTTAGATTAAAAAAATTAAAAATTTGTTGGATTAAAAAAATTAATTATGGAATAATTATAAAATTTAGCGTACCTCGTTGTAACCGATGGAACGTAACAAAAATTTAACCACGCTCTGACCTACGTGAATAGAAGCTGATCGAATTTTTTTGTACATTCCGACTCGACTAATTTTCTTATCTCGCGTAAATATTTTCGCGGCTCATTGTTATTCATCGACAAGTGCGAGACGAAAATTGAACGTATAAACGATGGAAGAAAAATGTGTTCTTCGAGAAAGGAAAACAGAACGGTGGAGACTACGCGAACAACAATAAAAAGCTTTGACTTTGAAGGTTCGCGTGTTAAAGGGCATATCCGAATTGCAAAAAATTTAGAAATAATATTTTTTATATATCTTAATATTTTTGCTTTCGGATAAAACAACGATTAATGAAATCGGACGAGAAGCTTTTGCGATAACAATACCCAAAATTTACCTATTTTAAAAATAAATTTGACATTTTTTCATTTTTCACGCAATAAAATCAATTAAACAATAAAAAGTATAGAAGTATTTAAATGTCAAAAAACAAATTTTTAAACGACGAGCTTGTATTTAAATTGCTAAAAATTAAAACGTCTTTTTAAAATTAATATTCACCCAAATTAAATATGATTAATGACACTGAATTAATACAATTTATTCAACATTGAAAGAAGTTTAACACCCCAAGCTTTTATTTATAAACATACATAGGTGACGTGGTACAAACATTTTTTTTTCTTTTCTTTTAGCACATCAAATAAAATACATAAAATAAAAGTTATTTTTCTTAGAATATTAGAATAAATTTTGTTATTTCTTATTTCTTTGTTATTTCTTTTGTTATTTCTTAGAATAAAAAATAACTTTTGTTATTTTTCTTAGAATATTTTTTTACGTATATATTATTTTAATCGTCAACTCGGGAAGTAGAAGGAATCGTATAAACATATAAACTAGAATTACGACATGTAAACGTATAAACGAGAATTTCGAAAATTGGGTTTACGTAAATTTCGAAATATTTGAATTTCTATGGAATATAAAAATTCGTTTCTAAATCTATGGGAATCGATTTCGAAATGCTATGAAACTCCAATCACATGATTTCGTAACATAGATGACACATAGATGACACAAGTTCTAATCCCATTTCAGTTAATGGAATTAAATATAATTAAATCGTATTTAAATTAAATTGAATTGAATTTAAACACAATTAAATTTAATTTAAATGCAATTAAATTGAAATCACTATCGGATCACAAATTCAATTTTTGTGGTCGTATTGTGAATCCATTAAAATTTCATAAACAAAACGATGAAAAATCCAAACGCGATATTTTCGTGTAATCGTGTAAACGAAGACACCGTCGTCCTTGTATCTGCGTTCTTGGAATCCGATGCTTTTATGGATTGTCATTGAAAGCAGTTTCGATTATCGCTATGGATTAATTTTTTTTTTTAAAGATGTATGATTTTTTGATGATTGATCATCGACAAAGATCAATCAAAGATGCTTCCGATACGATGAATAGCAATATTTTTTATTCCATCTGAATCAAAGATTGACAATAATTATCGATCGATGGCGGTGAATGTACAGTAATTAAATAAATCATTTTTTTCGAAGCCAAAATTTGTCAGTGAATTGTTGTTTCTACATTTATTAATGTTTGATGAAATTGTTTGTTTTTTTCATTCAAAGTTTGTTTACATTTTTTATTTTCTTGATTCCGGTCGAGAAGAATTTTTGCACAGACCTTGTTTTCGATATTTTGAAACATATATTTTAAAAAGTTTAAATTTTCAACTCCTAAAAAGGAGTTTGAATTTTCGAAAAATTTCGCTTTAAAGTTTTTGTAGTAAGGTTACGAAAAATCTTTCCCTCCTATCGGTCTAAAATTTGGTGCGAACCTTCTAATATTTAATATTTAATATTCCAAAAAATTTTTTGCGGACCAGAAATATTTTTCGAGATATCGAAATTTCAAGTTTTGTTGCAACGAAAACTCGAAAATCATATAGCTATATCGGCCGCCGATCAATATCCCCACTTCTTTGGCGTCACTGCTTGTTGGCGAACAGTAGTAGTTATGTAAGATGAGTTTGATAGAGTTTCTTTAGGTCTTCTTGGGTTTGTTTGAGGCTATTTGGATTTGTTTGGGTCTATATGGATTTGTTTGGGTTTAGTTGAATTTATTTGAACCTAGTTGAATTTTTTGGGATCTAGTTGGATTTGTTTGGTTCTACTTGGATTTGTTTGGATCCAGTTGGATTTGTTTCGGTCTAGTTGGGTTTGTTTGGGTCTACTTGAATTATTTTGGTTCTAGTTATAATTGTTTGGGTCTAGTTCGATTTTGTTGGGTCTAGTTCAATTTGTTTGGGTCTAGGCGGATTTGTTTGGGTCTAGTTAGATTTGTTTGGATCTAGTTCGATTTTCTTGGGTTTAGTTCAATTTGTTTGGGTCTAGTTGGATTTGTTTGGGTCTAGTTAAATTATTTTTGTTCTAGTTATAATTGTTTGGGTCTAGTTCGATTTTGTTGGGTCTAGTTCAATTTGTTTGGGTCTAGTTAGATTTGTTTGGGTCTAGTTAGATTTGTTTGGGTCTAGTTAGATTTGTTTGGATCTAGTTCGATTTTGTTGGGTCTAGTTCAATTTGTTTGGGTCTAGGCGGATTTGTTTGGGTCTAGTTGAATTATTTTGGTTCTAGTTGAATTTGTTTGGGTCTAGTTCGATTTTTCTGAGTCTAGTTCAATTTGTTTGGGTCTAGGCGGATTTGTTTGGGTCTAATTGGATTTGTTTGGATCTAGTTAGATTTGTGTGGGTCTAGATGGATTCGTTTGGGTTCCGTTGGATTTGTTAGTTCGATTTATTTGGATCTAGTTGACATTTTTTGAATCTAGTTGGATTTGTTTGGGTTCAAATGGATTTGTTGAGTTGGGTCTGGATTGATTTGTTAAATTTGTTTGGGTTTAGTTTCGCTCGGATTTGTTCCAGTTTATTTGCTACAGTAGTTGTGCAATAATATAAATAACTTAAACAACTCGAAACCCCGAAAAATATTGTTAATCGCCAAAAATACTGTCTGGGGATTCCTTTAGAATATTAGAAGCAAAGTTCGTGCAAAATGTCAGCTCGGCATTAAGTAATAATATGACTATATACAACAATCTGAAAATATACTTTTTTATTCGCCTTTTATTAAAAAACATTCTTGTTTTTGTTTGCGTTCGGGTTAATTATTTTTTTTAAATAAAGTCCCCATTCCGGTCTACCATCTTTGTTTTTCGTTTCCATATTTTTTTCGACTAAAGTAGACACGTTTTTTCGCGTCTTGCGCGTCGCTTCGAAGAAGCTGGTACAAATGTTAAGCTCGCCATAGATTCTGTACTGTTGGATTCAACGAACAAAAAAGTCTCCTAGAAATACGAAACTCATGAAAAGTTTAAAGTTCACGGGTCCGCTTTTAAACGTCCCATCATTAATCTTTGATCCTTCTAGTCCTCATTATAATATTGTTTCGTGAAAACTATGAACTTGAATAATTTATTTTCATTTTTTTAAATACGTCCAATTTGTTAACGAACAAGGCTGGATGTCAAACTACAAATATTTGAATTCCGATGTTTTTTTAAAAACAAGATTGAATTATGAATTATTAATAGATCAATAAATATACCTTGAATTTAACAGAATCAAATTTTTATTAATTTTATAAAAAATATAAAAAAAATGCCATTACAATCGCACTATTAGTCTTTAATAATTTAAATAATCATTACCGAAATAATGAATTGGAAAATTCAATTGATAATAAACTATATTTAAAATAAATATATTATATAAATTATAATAAGATTTATCAACAGCATTGAGTTGCAAATAAAATATTAAACAATTTTTTTTACTACATTTGAGTAAATTTATTTGGATATCATCATTGAGACAATAAGCCGGGGCGTCCAAAACGGGCCCCTAAAAAATATACGAGTGACTTGGTGGCTGAAGCTCGAAAAACGATATACTGAAAAATTCGACCTTTGTATATGTTAAACCTCCATCCGATCTCGTCGCTATTAATTCGTGGCTCAAATATATATATATATATATGATTACGTTTAAAGTCGACAATTTTATTCACGAATGCTTCGAACGTCAATCATTTTTTGGTAAACGTGTAAATTTATTATAATAGACAAAAAGAAAGAAAGTGAGATTGAAAATTGGTAAGAAACACAGGAGACTTCGAGTTTCGTGACGCGTAATTTATTGTTTGGTTTATTTGTTGTTAGCAAATTTGTTGTTGTTGCTGTGAAATACGATTTATAAGTACAAAAACAAGATTTTCGTTCGAGTCTTACTTGTAAATCTTATTTAAATAAAAAAAAAATAATAATAAATGAGGTTTAAAAAATAATATTTTATTTATATTCTTTTTTCATTGGGTTGAAAAGTTCCTACTGTATAAGATTGTGTTTTTTTTTTTAATTATACATTCTATAGCAGTGTGACATGAATTTATTGAATGTATTGAATTTATTAAATTAAATTGAATTTAATTAAATTTAAATTCAATTAAATCAAAATTAAATTAATATCTCATTTAAGGTTAAATCTAATTTAGCTTAAATTTAAGATTAAATTAGAAATTCAAGCTTAAATCTTATTTGGATCTAACTTTAAATTAGATTTAATTATAATTTAATTTAAATTCTAATTTGAGTTTCGTCTAAATTAATTAAATGAATTTTAACAAGATAAATGATTGAATTATTTAATGTCCTGAGGATGAGCTCGAAATCATTTTTTTTTTCAAATGTTTCAATATTATAACTTGCGAATCGAAATGAATGTTTCAAAAAATACATTGAGAAGTTAGATGATTTAATACAAGAAATATACATTTGTGAATGACAATCTGAAGCAGCCATTCGAACAAGTCCGACTCTGATACTCTCTTATCTCGCTCTGATAAAATCATCGACTATTTATCAATCAGTCAAGGTCGACGGGTTAGTCCGCATCCGCGACCTCCTGTAGTCGTAGTTTTTATCTCGGCATCGTTCCGTAAAAACAAATTTTACATTTGTACGAGTATTAAAAAAAAAAAATTATCGACGTAGAATATGATTCAAAAGAGCTTCATATTTGGAAGAAATAAAACATTGACTATACGAACAAATTAATATCTTAACCCTTTGCGGTCGGCATCTTTAATTTAATTTTATTTTATTTTATTCAATTCAATTCAATTTTATTTTATTTTATTCAATTCAATTTTATTTCATTTTATTTACGTTAATTTCTCTGAACAATCATATATTGTTATCTCGTAAGTCGACCGGAAATGTTGAATCACAAGGTAATTATTTTTTTAATTAATTAATCAATTTTTATCGACTTTTACGACGATTTAAAAATGTCTCCGCTTCGGGACACCCTCCGCAAAAGGTTAAAACATGATTTTAATGAAAATCTCGAGTAACAATTTGGGCCCTCCTTTGAGCCTCGCATCAAAAACTATTCATCGAGTTCAGTACCACAAAGAAAGCTTCCGGTCGACCCAATGTACCCTCTGCTAGCCCCCCTCCCTTTCCCCGATATATCTTCTCTCGACCTCTAATTGTAGCGAAACACGCCGAACATAGGACCCCTTCTTAACCTCTTTTTTTTAATCTCAAGTCCAATGACTTTACTCCACGTAATTTGCTTCAAGGTCAAACGCGATATTTCACGATAAAGAAATATTTCTTAATGACCGATTACGGTAGATCTGAAATAAAATGTTTGGAGTTGTATGTTTGGAGTTTTCAATGCGTCGGAATTAAACGTACGAACAAATATATTGCAACGTACGTATGAAGAATAATTTTATATTCCCTGCTACTACTAAATTTGAAAAAATCAATTTTTTTTATTTCGTAAATTAATAGCTCAATTTGTTAAAAATATTGTGTTTAATGTTTACAGCGAAATTAAAAGAATTTTTGGAGAATTAATAAAAAGACGTTCTTCTCAAAATTATGTTTTTCCTAACTGATGGAACGATTACGCCGAAACTATTCAACCGATTTCGATGAAATTTGTCGCACATCTTCTTTACATCAACAGTTTCTTGATGAACCTCAATATTATTTTGAATTCCAAAAATAAAATCTACTTTTGCCTTCAAATGTAGCCGAAATTTCATGAAAAATCACAAAATTGACTTTATTAAGCTAGCCATTTGCTGAATTTTGGACAAATTTCAAAAATCCTGATTCACCAACAGCGTATGGGTGTTCCCTTTAAGAATCATTTTTATTTTAATTTTTCCAATAATTACAGCGCGAGGGAGGACTCCAGCAGTGCGTCAATTATTTTTTGAAATCTTATTTTAAACATTTATGTAGACAATGTGCAATTTTCATGAAAAAAAAGTGTACATATTTTTTTAAAATAATTAAAATATGAAACAAAACATATTTAAAGATCCAAATTTCTATGTGTATTCTTTCCATGAAAAAAAAAATCGTAGAAAACCCATCATTTTAGAGCTTGTAAATGGTCCTTCTTCCTTGATAGACCGAATGGAGGGTCTGGAGGTTTCATAATGGTAGGTCGAAAAAAGGTCCAGTATCCATAAAATTTAACAAAACCATGATTTTCAAAGACATTTCAAGAAAGCCTTTTTTCTGAGCATCCAAAGGTATGGAAGGTCTCGTAGAATCGATATCAGTGATGAATATTCCACGTTGGAACGAGTATCAGATAAACCTGTAAATATTTTCGAGTGCGATCGAGACTCTTCAATATTTATCGTTCCCTTCGAGAAACGATGATGGCACGTGTAGAGCGTAAAAATAAAACGTAAAAGAAAAAAAAATGATTTATCTACTCTCAGGGTAAATCTGACACATCGCTGTGTGGTGAGCAATTTTACCGCGTTATTTCCCGGAAACGAAAGTGCGCACAGTCCTACCGAGTTGCATCGAAAAACCGCGAAAACTTGCGCAAATGCAATCGAGAGAGATCTTGAGAATATAAATCAGCGTATGTCGTGGAATTCCATCTTTGATCTCGTCTAATATAGTCAACGTTATAAATATCTTAGGCAAATTACAAATGTTTCAAAAAACGATTTCCAAATCCACGAAAATGGCGACGATGAAAGTGCTCGTATCAAAAAAAATATATATATATACCTATCATCATTCTTATCTATCATCGTCTCTCATATTTTCATAATTTTTTTAACATAAAAAATATCAGGAAAGAATATTACCAAAAATATTAGAAAAAATATTATATATTCACTAGATTAATTCCCTTCAATTTTGTGAATTTTTATTTGGGTGTTTTAATCGTGTTTTTCATAATGGAAAATATATTTTTTTTTTTTTTTCTCATTTCCACGTCCCATTTATCATTGTTTTTTTTTACGTTCAAATCTCATTTATTTTCATTGTTCTAGAAGTTATTCTTTTGTATGAAAAGTCGTCTGGCCTCATTGCCCGCTCGAAAAATGTGTGTGTTTTTTTTTAATAACAATAAACTGAAAAGTATGAATATAAGTCCATAGAAAGACCACTTAGAGGAGCATTTAGTAGTCAGTTGTAAAAAAAATGATCACTTCCGAATTCCAGGATGCGCCAAGTGGTGGAGGATTCATACGACTGGGAAGCTGCAGTCGAGAAGGTCGACATTGACCATCCCAACTCACGGTAAGCTCTTAGTATCTTATATTTTTAAAAATCTTATATTTCATATAATATTTTGAAAAATCGAGGAAAATTAGTAAACGAAAAGCGAGGCTAAACCGATTTGAAAAAATCATCAAAAATCGTCTTTGGGACAAATCGATTTTTTCTAGGGGGGAAATATCGATAGTCACACAAAGGGACGAAAAAGATTGAATATTTATTTCCACCGGATGGAAATTTGAAAGAATTTATTAAAAATTTATTATGTATATTTAATTATTAAATGTATTAAATAAAATAAATGTCTGATCTACATTTAATTATCAAATTATTAATAACAAAATATATATTTATAAAAAACAAGTATATTTTTGGAATAATTTCAGACCAACGATGGAGTCGCGAGTATCGAAGAGGAACGAGTCGAGTTCATCAGACGACAGATCAACTCCATCGCCGAGTTTAAACGACGAGAGGCACGACCAAAATCCTCGTAGGCTGGATAAATCCCAAAATTATTTGTCCTTTCGTTTGGACCGTTCATTCGGAAGGCGAAAAGCGTCAACGTGCTCAAACGGATCGTCGATAAACTCGACGTCTCAGAGCCTTGACGGAGCTGGTTCGGAATCCGGTAGGCACTCGCCTTTTTACAATTCCGAATTCGACGCCGTTCCCGTCAAGTACGACGATATTATCGACAAGATCGTCGAGCTGAAATTTTCCCAGAATAATTTCACCGAAGAATCGTCAACGTCGAAAAAACGAAACGGGGACAAAGTCGGGAACGAGACGAGCCAATCTAAGGGTTGTGACCTTGATGACGTTAACGGCAATTACAAGTCTACGAAAGAAAATGGACAAAGGTTGGTTCAACCAAAAAATCGTTGATCATCACTGGTCTAGTTTAAAAGTCAGAATGAAGGTTGAAGCGATGTTTCGTTGAAAATTTGACGCTAAATAAATATGGTTTAAAACGAAAATAACGATCTTGAATTGATGAAAGATCAAAAAAATCACTAAATAGTAGATATTCTTGGAAGTAACTTAAAAGTTAAATCGTTTATTCCTTAAGATCGATCGATTAGCTTTGTTAATGAACAATTGATAAATTAGTTAAAAAAACTTTATAAATTATCGATTAAAAATCGGTTAATAAATTAATTAAAGGACTTTATTAATTAACCATTTATTAATGTATTAATCGACTTTGTTGATTGGCGATATATTAATTAGTTTTTAATAAATTAATAAATAGGTAAATTAATTGAATAAATAAATAAATAAGTAAATTATATATAGCTAGTATATTTCCAGGTCATATGACTAATCTTACAAGCTAGTCTTCCAAGCTAACCTTACGGGCAAAATTCTTAAGAATTAACAAAGATTATAATTTAATTAAAAATGAGTTATTCAATAATAATCAATTATAAAATAATTAATTATTATTAAGAGTCAACATTCTTAATAATAATTATTCTTAAAAAATAATGATTCGAATAAAACAGATAAATAAGTAAATTAAATTAAATTAATAAATAGATAAATTAATTGAACTTTACAAATTAACGATTAATTGCAAAACGCTCGTCCATGCAGTTTCGAAAATGAAGTTCCGTACGAGGACGATGAGGACGAGGAGGACGAGAATTACAATAGTTGCGAAGCTGAAGAAAGCGACGATGACGACCTCGTTGAGCGTGGCCCGGTCAGGCCCCATCTCAACGGTCAATATCACCACGAGAAACCCTATACACTTGACTGGATTGCCAGCGCTGGTCAAAACGTTCATCAAAATCAATCTGACATCTCCGATTACGATACCTTCATCGAAGAGATATCTCGAAACGAGCAACTCTGCGAGAAGCTCAATTCGTGCCTCGACAAACTCTCGAACGAGACCGAATGCAACCGTAATTCTTACAACATAGGCGAACAGCTGAGCTATCAGGATCCTAACCCTACAAACGGATGGTCCAAACCGGAATTCAATTACACCAGTACACCGAACGTCAACATTCTTGGGGATTGTGTAAGTATTGATTCATCAAGTGATGACCTAAAAAAATTGAACCGATTCCTCTTCATGTTTTGGGCTACTTTGTTCATTTTATCAAAGCGCCATTTGTGAGCCGTATTTCTGGGCCTTCAGAAAGAACATTCGACAAGTCATTTCGGATACACTTCCAAAAAGCCCATGACGCCGATAAATCTGAATTATGGTACAGTAACGTATTTTACTATGAAAAACGTAGGAGAACCACTTTTCGTTCGGTATACATAATCGCGTATTCCTAAACGATTTAAACTAGTTTAGCTTTCCCCAGAATGGGTACGGGTGTGTGTACAGCGAGAATTAGAAACTGTGGGACGTGAATTCCACATTTTTAAGGTTATAACGAATACGCCTCCGTCCACTTCGAAATTTAAAAACCACTATTCTCTGAAACGGCTGAAGCAATCGGTACGAAATTTGTTGTGGGCATTCTGGGCGATGGCACCGAGGGCCCTCCGGTCGCCATTTTGGATTCAAAAGTTTCATTCTTGAGAAATCGCGATTCGTAACGATTCGACTATCTCTCTCGCACTCGTGTATTACCCGGTAATGTTCGTCATGACCTTAACATACCAAAATCCTCTCCCTTATTCCAAGGATTCATCACGTAAGGATCGAAATTACGTTTGCGCCAATTTTCGTTACGATATTCGTGATAAGGAGGTCAAAATACGTTATCATACCGAATTTCAGATCGATCAGCGGTATTCGTTTTTCGAAAGTACATCCGTCATTTTCAATGCAAAGTAATCGGGTTTTCGAAATCTAAATAGTATTTCACTTGTCCAATCTTTGAACTTGTCCAGACGAGCAAATCTCGGATACCGCCTATAGTACTGAGCGACGATGCCGAGTTACTTGAAAAGTTGACGAGTGGTGTATTCCAAGCAGCCCAGACTCTTCCCGATCCAATCAACATTCAAAATCCATCGCCCAGCGGAGTGAGTAACTTGGAACACTGGCCGGATTCTCCAGCTAGTAGTCGTCAGCGTGATGAACACGCGCTGTCTCCACGATCCCACAGTTGCGCCTCCAGTCGAGCACATTCACCAGGTTCGAGCGCGAACATCGGCTCTCCACCGTTTCATCATAATATACTTGGAAGTCCATCAGACCTGCAACGAAACATGGGAAACTTCCGGGGCTGCAACGCTCTCTCGTCATCCGAGTCATCTAATCATTCATTCGCCGACACACCTAGTCCACTCAGTTATCAATATGGAATCGACCAGAAAATCGAAGATGAGCTGGGTCTAGACTTTGAAGGCTTTTCAACGTGCTATCCAAATTACATGTCTTCGGACACCGTGATCAACAGCGCCGATACCATCGACGCCATCGTCAATGACGAACTCGAACGTGTCGAAGAAGCTGAAAGGTGCAAAAATGGCTTCAAGCCCACTGATGGAGTTCAAGTTGTACCGGAAACCCGTTACGCAACCGAAGGTTCTCATCGAACCTGCCAAAACGATTTGGTGTCTCTGGAAACGAAACGCACAAACCTGTTCAACGATCCAATCGGGCCTGAGGGACTCCGGTCCAAAGTCATCGGCAAAGGTTAGCAAAGTCAAAAGAAAGCCGTCAAATATCGAATCATTTTACTTGGCATTGAAAAAAAACCATGATTTTCAAATGTTGCACTCTTATAATCAAAATCTCTATGTGACCCTTGTTTTTCGAGATTCTAGGCAAGATTTGCATTCATGAAATCATTTTTCCTTCCATTTTTTATTAAACCGCAACGTAGATTAAGGTATCACTGGATAAATAGTACAAAATCGCCAGTATTTTAAATAATACAATAATAGTTTTCGAATCTCTCAGTAAATAAATGAGTAGTTATAAACATATGAATTTAACATTTTCGCTTATGTGCTTCTGCAGACTTTAATAGTTACGGAACGAACTTAAAGGAACTAAATTTGCAGGAAATTCTAAAAAAAATGTTATATCACCCAATACATTCGAGATCATGATTTTCCATCATGTATTGAAGGAAATTAATTTCCATCAAGCCAACAAGTTGATATTAGGTTATAAAACAAACAAATGAATTACTAATTGAACTTACAACGATTTAAGTTAAGAAAAGTTAACAACGTCGTAAACCGTTGTTGAATTCAAGTTAAAAACGATATAGTTAAGAAATACGTCAGCTACGTTACTTAAAAACTAACGAATTCATGTTTTCCTGGCCAGGTTTGGATACCGATAGCTGCGGGGAACAGAATTTCCAGCAGCTTTATCCACTGTCTGGAATGGCGCTGGAAAATAATAGTATGCCGATGAACAACACTCAGAATCATCTCGTTCGTCCTGATTTCTACAACCCCAACGACTTAGCATATAACGGTGTTGCACAAAACTACATTTACCACATGGCTCCGAATTTAATGGACTTTGACAATCCAATTGGAAGCTTGACGACATCCAGTTACTCCGGTTGCCCGGCAGGAAACGGTCGTCGAACGGTATCAAACGAATCAACATCAAAAGTATCAGGACGGAGCCAAGTTGGGCGGGCCAACGAAAATCACAGCTACTTCGACAACGCGATGAAACCCAATAGCGAGGCTACGTCGAATTCCACATTCAACGAATTTCAGATACCGGAAACGGTCTCTTCCTTCCGGCAGAGTCGTCTTCGAAGGTAACAACGGTTCCATTTGATTTTCTGGTTCTGATTGATTCCAGCTGATCCTTCATCGCAACAACGAACGCGAAGTTTAAAGCCCTAGGCCACTCTAAAAGCCGACAAAAATAGGCTTTTTGGAGATTTTTTTTCAGAAATACTACAAAGTAAATGAAGATTACAAAAACCGGATGTTATCATACATATCAATAACTGTACATCATAATTTTGTTGAAGCGATTACTATCAAAATAGTGGCTGTGCTGCATTGGCGCAATGATATTTCCGTTTTTTCAGTATTCTCGGTTGCACTCATAGTGCTTGTCATTTTTTAGTCATAATAATCCACCAATTTTTTTTTCTATTATATATAATAACTGCTATAGAACAACGTAGGATTTTTGCGATATATCGATTTTTGACCAAATGACGCATTTCTAAAGTGAAGAGTGAAAAATTTTCCTAAAAAATCGCAAGATTGTTGTTAATAAAAAATGTACTATGCAATATAAACAAAAAATCTTACGTATTTCAATAGACCATGTATTATTCAAGATATATTTAAAATTTCAAGTGAATCGGTTGAAAATTGTCTGAGTTATATGTCCGGCCAACTTGAAAAATTCAGTTTTCAGATAAACCCGTTTGAAGTTTAGAGTTTCTTCGCTGCGGATCAGATAGCTTGGTACTGAAATTCAAAAACCGAATACTTAGAGATTTTTCCAGCCATAATATTTTGGCTCATCATTTTTCGGGTACTAGGAGACCATTTGAAATGAAAAAAAAAATTAATTTTTCGAAAATTTTAAAGTGGCCTTAAAACCTTTTATTATTATTAATTACAGAAGTTCCGAGCGTAATATCGCACCTTGGCCATCTTTGAATTTGCCGGACGTCGCGGCGAGTGAAAAATTGAAAGCGGAACTGGACCCGCGAGAAGTGGAGAAAGCGATGAAAAATTTGTTGAAAAGGAAACCTGAAGAATTGGCTGCTGGAGACGGAGACGGCGACACGTGAGTTTTGAGCATAACACTCATTTGCATTTTCCCTATTGGCTTTTACATGCGCCAACACTAACCACGAATTTCGTTCGACGTAGATGTCTTTAGAATACATTATTTTCTATCGTACCGTATCAAAGGCAAAAATGAAAATAACCTTTTCGGCGTACGTAAAGAAACCGGTTTTCCTCATACGTCGAACACGTGCGAAACACAAACGCAGACGAAAAATGAGTATAAGATGTTTTATAAAAAAGACTGGCGCCTGGGGTTCGTCGGTGTTTCGAGTTAAGTAATACACCGGTAACTTCTGGTGACCGTAATTTTGAAAACAACAAAATTTCCGTAAAATTCCAACTTTCGCACCAACATTTTTTTCGAACGAGCAAAAAACGTCATTTTTTGTTTGCTTTACGACTTTTGCGATGTTAATCGATTGTACAATTTATAAACAATTTTTAAGAGAGCATTGGGGAAGTGTGGACACTGAAAAAAAAACTTGAAATAAAATTTAAAACATTAATGGTTTTTTAATCCAACAGAATTATAGTAATCAATCTTTTTTTTATTATAATTATACTTTAGCTATTTATTCATAACTTAACAGCGCCACCCTTTCGGGTTTTTACGGCACTTCTCCCTCTTCTGTTTCCTGTTTTTTTCCCCACCGTGTTTCCTTCTGTTTTTCCCCCACCTCGTTTCCTCCTTTTGTTTCATTCGAATGGGATAAATAATTTCCTAATAAAGAATATTTTTAAAAAAACGAAGGGTTAATTGGACGCATGATTTTTTCGGGTCCAGAATGCTGATGTGTCTAGTTGGAAGTCCTGTAGAACTGGAAAAGAAGAAAGCCTATCTGGTACCGCTTGTTGAGAGGCTCGACGGCGTCACTGGGGCTCTTACGAGGATGAACAATCGAAACGAAGACGCCCTTTACATTGCGGCAATCAATTGTCCACAAGCGGCTTATGTAACGGGCTACCTCGGAGCGGCAATGCTCCAAAGAAACGTTGACATTGGTCAGCGACTCTATCACGTAAGTAAATAAACAATTATAAACAAGAAGAGAGATTCAAGGATTCTCGTAAAGAATAAATGACTTCAACGATTTTAATTGTTCAACGCAGGGTGACACGTTGGTTCACGCTGTAGCAGCCAAGGGGGACACCCATTTGGCAGTTCTGGCTGAACTTCTGGCGCTTAGAACAATTCATGGAAATTCCGTTTTCGATCTCTCCCAGCGCAACTACAATGGTATGAAAAACCACGAGTTCTTTATTAACCCGCTCGTAAAGTTGACAGCCATTTACAATTTTCTTCGTAACTAATCCTAATTAGGCGATAATAGATAAAAATAGGATTTAAAAGCCGTTAGCATTTAGGATTTAAAAAATCCTACGTTTCTTCGGGATTTAAGAAACTTTATGTAAAATATATCTTACAAAATGTATTATATCTTACACTAACAAATCCGATGGCACATGTTTTCAAACAACCCCATTAGGTTTTTTTGTAAATACTTTTATACTGACTCATTTTCGCTGAATACGTTTCATAAGAAGAATTATTTCTTCCGCAGCTTAAAGGCCCTCATTATTTTGCTGCTAATGTCCCTTCAGCAAAATGCAATGGGCCTCTAACGGCCCATGCGAGGTTTACCGGTTTAGGGACCCAATAAAAGAAATCCTATATAGCTCCGCGCAAAACGCTAATTCAATGTCCTAAAGCTGTAATTCAGTTTAGTCTCGTCCAGACGCAAACTGGACGGGGTTAAACTGTAGACAAAACTGTAGACAAAATACTATGGCCAATACGTTCAGCCAACTCCAATGGCTGAACGGTCCGGGTTCTGCTTAGGCGGTAACTTTTTACTGTAAAAAATATTTTACAGTAAAAATGCGGTCATTTTTAACTGTATGTACTTTGATAAACAGCTGGTGCGATAACCGAAGTTAAAAGTAGCATTGGGCGAGGTTGATACTTGGTGCGGTAACCTATCAGCGATGCTTTGGCTTTTGCATCGACCAGTGATCGGAAGGCTGTGTTTTTCTGAGACTTTGGTATAGAAACAGACAGGAAAAGATGGAGACGGAAATAAAGAACTCCTTTAAATAAACATGTATAATAATAATAATGATAATGGTTATAATAACTTAGCGTATAATTAAAAATATTCAGCATAAACATTCGTCTATACGATATCTATACTTAGTTATCATAAATTGGCATTTGTGGTGCCATGTACTGTATTAACCCTTTGTAGCCCAAAATCATACAATTTTCAATTACTTTGGAATATGATAAGTTTAAACAAAAAAAAAAACACGTATTTCTGAAAAATTCAAAAATATTTATTATGTTTTTATTTATTTGGCATTTTAGGGAGTGTAACATTACTGCAACATCGAGTGAAACTAAAAGAAAAAATGTGCTTTGCTAACAATATATAAACAAAATAATTCACTTACCTATAGGTTTCCACGAAAGAACTACAATTTTACACACTTTTATTATATTTTTATAAAATTCAAACTTTCAACGATTTTCGACTCGTCACTTTCACCGGCACACGAAATTTGAACTTGCTAA
>JAPYZI010000612.1:0-45940 GCA_030523105.1 Ophioninae sp. A BG-2022a
GTGCAATACGATGGATCGTAGCTCGCAATTGCTCCCATGGTAACCACAACCTGCACAATTATTTTCAAAATTTTGGTAAATGCCGAGCATGTTCCTCTTTGGGCAAGCGTCCTGCATATACACAATAAATTTCATGCAAAGTGGTTGAATAGTGTGGGAGAAATTCGATTTTGAAATTCGATCGACATCCCTACTCCTCCTCTGACTGCCGTTGTTGGGGTCTCGCGCTTACGCATGCAATAACCAGAAACAAAATTGTGAACGGTTCTTACGTCCGATTGTAATCTGCAATCTGTACAAAATTGTAGCCAATTCAGATGTAACACCTTGTCGGAAGTTTATCCAGAATCTGACAAACCTTTCATAGCAATATAAACATGTTTTTATTTAAACAAATTCACCATTTTACGTTATAATTTAAATTATCGTTAAACGCATTGCGAAAGTCGTAACGGAAGCGTGTGCCAAATGATCTGTTAATTCCGTTTCTTTTCAGGCCTCGGAAGACATGAAACTTTAGTTATTGTATTCCAACCCAAGCAATTAAAAAACAAATACATTTCTAGTTGCAATAGAAATTTTCGATCGTATTCCTTTGCCCAGTCACAAAGAGTATTATCTCTATCATTGGAAGTTCAATTGACTGACAACCAGTTGACGTTTGTCAAAAGGCTCGAAAACTGAAAACGGACAACTGTTAGATAATGGTTTACATTGTGAATGGGGATACAAAAAGCACAGTGCTTTGGATTCGTTGCATTTCATGATTATTAAATCCTTATCTGGATTAATTCGATTATTATGTGAATAACATTCACATTTATGTGTACTCGGAAATGGAAAGATAGTTGACGATCGGGCGGTTTAGAGGTTAAGCCGGCAGAGGTAGAACCGTAACCACCGAAGATATCTTTGATATATTTTGGATTCAACAATGGATCCTCAATTCCACACGGAACTTATATTGAAATCGGAGGACCTCGACACCGGACATAGCACACCTCAATTCTCAGATGATAGTAAAACACCAGTGTCCGACAGCCCCGACGGCTCAATAGGGATAAGACCAAGGCCGCTGATCTGCAAGCCAGAGAACATAGACTGCAAATCCGAACCCATTGAAACCAAGTGGCATTGGGCTCCAGGAGCATGGCAGGATGCCACTAGGACCAGCGCGTTTCAACCTTACAAGGTTTTACTAAAAAATAGCTTGTCTTTGTCAATCATAATACATTTTTTATTTCACCCATCATTCATTATAAATAATTTAATGTTATCGTTCTTTACTGGAACAATTTTTGTGAAACATTGAGGAGTATATCCATATAAATTGATAAAAAGTTCAAAAAGTAACGAAAAAGAATTATAACACAAACAAGAAGAAAGTAATAGCTACCAGAAACTATTTCAAACCCCATGTCTCCTGGAAATACATTTTTTAATCCAGCTCTTATATACAAAAGACAAACAACCTAGCAAAAATGAGCGGACGTCTAGCTGAAATATCTATTTGCTAGAAAATGAGGTAAATATTCAAGAACTTATGAGTATGACTTTTGAGGTCACTCAGTGTATAATAACGTAGAGTCTGATGGGGGAAAAATATATCTTTATCACTCAAGATATGTTAATTTCCCTCTTAATCTAAAATAGGCGATCTCCATACATTAGCCATAAGTATATGCCTTTAAAAACATTTACCTCTGCTGTTTCTCCAATGGTGTGTACTTGGAAGTTTTTCTCGCTCTAATGACTAAATCCATATTATTAAACGCTAGTTGACGAAGAAAAGACTGATCAGGATTTTTTTACGTTTTAGCCACCTACATTGTTGACGAATTTGCAAAGAGGCAACACAAAAACTCAGATACCGTTGCTGTACGCCAGCAGCGACATCACCTTCCATACTCTGGCTGGCCAGGGCGAGCTCACACCTGAGAACATTAATTCAGGTGAGAGCGACTGTTTTCCTTGCTGAAGGGGCAAGCGAAGTCGAGAAGCATCAATGACCTCTAAGATTTCAGATTCTCTTGACGAACCGGATGAACAGGGCTTGACAGGGTTAATGTGGGCGGCAGCTTATGGTCAATTGGGCAGTGCGCGTCAACTGTTGAAAGCTGGAGCAAACAAGAATTATCGGGGTAATAATGGTGAAACCGCGCTTCACTTGGCTGCTGCTTACGGTCATCAAGACCTTGTGAAATTATTGATCCATTATGGTGCTGATTGCAACGCCAGTGACCAAGTAATAATTTCCTCCGATCCTTTTTTTTTCAATACGCCTCAGGCGATGAATCTCAAACATTTGATAAATGTTTCTTTTGCAGGACGGAAATACGCCGTTGATTTATGGAGCTATCGGAGATCATCCGCATGTTTGCTACGAATTGTTGACTCGAGGCGCCGACGTTACGCACCGAAATGTTTACAATATAAGTGCATATCATGCAGCAACGATGAAAAAAGCCTCGACCGCCAAGGCCGTAATCGAGAATTATCTCATTCAACAAATTGTCCTTTAAGGACATCCTTCCATCAAATTAGCAAAAAAAAATACCTTTGTTACGTCACATCGTATTGTTTAAAAAACTAAGAACTAGAAATAGAATTAATGAAGCTTTTTGAGCTTGTTTCATTATATAACTATAAATAATTCTTTGAACGAATGCAAAATAAAAGTTCAAAACAATGTACTCATTTGTTTTTTATCTCGGGGTTACAATTTTTTAATAGTATTTTCTCATGAAATCTAAACGATTTGCACTTTTACTTAAAAAGTAGACTCAATATTCTTGAGGTGTAGAACGAAATTATAAAGGAAGGAATGTTGATTCTTTTAGAAAAGTCTCATTGGAGGATTTGTCCAGGTATACATCAGAGTGGAAAAAGGGACATTTTCTATGAGTACTTTTGTACATAAAGGATCTTTTAAATTTAGTTCCCATATTCAAGAGAAGCCGGTTTTCGAGTTTTGAATTTTTTTTTCTTCAAGAGAAGAAAAATAAAATGTTTTTTAACCACCCTGGTATACATGTGCATAGAAGTGTGTATATTTTTTATAGCGATAAACCTATCGTTTTTCATTTTTTTGTTTCTTTATCAATGTATGTACAATACAGTATTATATTCACCATTGGACATAACAGTTTTGCGATATTTATTAGTCGAATGGCAAAAGTCTCACGGGACCCCGATAACATTGTTTTTTGCGTCCGTTTTTACTCGAAGAATGTATATATCTATATATAGTATTATAAGTGGTCGTGTAAATAGTTTCCCGGATTCTTCGTTCGGCAATTAAAACGCACAGCTTTTGTTTGAAATTATTATCAACAATTTCGATTTTCTCTCTGATATATCGTGAACGTTTAGCATATCTTCATTATACATAGTTGTTCCACGTTCAGGGAGAATGTTTCCGAGCGGGCTCTTTTTCGCCTAATGGAATAACAGTCACTCCAAGGACGCGATTTAAACTTTTCATTTGTCTTCGCCTACTCTCGAGTTATTATAAATACGTGTAGACAGGAATTTCCACGGCTAGGGATCTTAGACGACTTCATAATTGTCGGTGAGGAATACTGTCTCGACGGAGTGCTTGACGGGGCTCTCGTCCTCCACCAGCAAAACGTCACTAACCTGGTGAACGAACACATCCAAAAAACGAGAGGAATGAGACGATGGGAACATTTTTTTTAACGATTAAAATTCTATCTCTGGAGTTAAATCGTACCTTGATTTTTGCGTATGGAGTTTTCGATGAGAACGACACGTGTAGCGGGAAAAAGTCGGACGGGGTTGACGACGGAGCTGAGAATTCCATGGAGCCGGATTTGGTAGAGGCATCGACAATCGGCAGGGACCAAACAAGCATGTTCCTGCGAGCCTCGTGGGTGTACTGTCCGTCATATTCGCTGACAATCGGTGTGCATCCCATTGGCAACGGTATGTTGATCTGTACGTCGTTCAATTCGAGATCAGTTTGCTCGAGTTCGTACTCGATGTTGACATCACATCCGGACTCCCCGTTCTCCGAGGGCCAACAATTTATGGAGAGTGGCAAGGAGGTCTCGTCCTGAGCTTGCAATCGCCATTTGAGTACGCCAACGTCGGTATTGAGTGGGAATGGCTTCGAGGGTATTTTCAGGCCGATCTGACTGTGCGTTTTGAACAATTCTTTGTCAACGTTCGGATGTGTTTGAAGCTGAACACCGCGGGTATCCTTGTTCTCAAGTTGAACGCGTATTCTCCCCCACTTCTCGTCCGCTATGTGAAGGGTCACGAGTCCGTGGAGCTCGAAATGCTGGAGGCCACCGTCACGACCAATCCGCACGTTCAACTTCTCCTCCTGCTTCAAATGCACGGGCTCATTGTTGTTCGTCGATATTATGTGGCTCGAAACGATCGATGACTTTGTGTTGCCAGATGTGGAGTTCATGGTCGTCACCACATTCTCTCCCTCTTCCTTTAATTGATCAACGAAGGAATCCACGTCGCGCGCCTTTCCACCGAGCTTCATCGCACCCGGTCCCGTTGACGGGGCTTTAGGTGACGGGGTGTAAGTCGGCTTCGTAGGCTCGGGTACAAAATTCGCCGAATCACCGACGCTCGGCGAACTCGTGGTATTTCCATTGTTACCATAACCACCGCTGAAACCCATGTTCTTGCCTCCTCCAATACCTCCACTGCCACCCTTCTTGTTTGCCTCCATTCTCTGCCTCTGCAACTCTTTCGCTTTCTCCCTCATCTTGTTCTTCGCCTCGCGCTCTTGCATCGATCTCACCGCCTGATACAACTGCTCCTCGTGCGAATCCATCTCCACGAATGTACGTATTTGCACCAGGTTCACGCTCTCGCGGTAGCCCAACGCTACTATCTCGTCAAACGCGAATATTAGATTGAACGTGTTCTCCGCTACCTCCATTTCGTCCATCGACTTGCAGTATTCAGGTATCTGGAGAAGCAAGAAAAAGCATAAGGAATGTTAGCTATCGATCTTTGTATATGGCGGGCGAGCCAGCAGTAGTTTTATACTTGCTATTAGTCATTGGCATACTATTATATGTAACTATACGATAGGATGATGGAGTGTTTTGTCATTGCAATTCTACAAAGTGCCGTTGCGTTCTTACCACCCTGGCAAAGAGTCGCAGAGTCTCCAGGTCTTCCAGTATGTTGCTCGCTTTTGTTGTTATGAGAAGCATGTAGAGTTTCTCAAGCGGCTGATACACGTATCGTACAGACTCTGTTTCGACGAACGTGTGTTGTTTGCCGGTGCTCATGAGCTTGGGAAAAGCGGCAAGGAGGCCCTCTATCCTGGCCTTTGTCATCTCCACGAATTGACGGGAAATGATGGCTGAAGTTAATGAAGGAAAGTTGAATGAATCGCAAAATTAGCGAAAATTTGACGGCATTAGTGGAAAAATTGATTAGGTTGTGGCCGAGAGGAAACGTTATACACGACGCATGACGTCATACACGTGATAATCGTACTCACTTTTGCCTGCTTTCGTGCATACCGCTGCCGCAATGAGGACCTGCGAAGAATAAAAAAGACAAAAGATAGGATTGAGTTGGACGAACGACAAAAGTCTGTCGTGAAATTATATCTGGGCAAGAAAATTTTTTGGCATCGTCGATGTCAAATGACATTCGTTGCGTGCCGGAGTGATCGTCGAGGGAACCAACGGCCGGGCGACCGATTCGATTCTTTTCGCATTTTCTTAATTTCAATAACGCGGCCACGGTCGGAGATTTATTATTCGACTCACCATTTTTCGTGCGTTGAAGAACGTTGGAGCGTTCGCGAATTTAAAATGTCAATAACCTACGGGAAATGTTGATTTATGCCAGCGTATTCTCAACATTACATCGAAAACATATCGGAGCTGTGGTACAGAGGGCGTGAGTGCTTTAGATGACGTGTGCAGACGTGACGATAGTTCGCCCGTACGAGGAAAGGGTGTACGTATTCCGCAGACCACTTTTTTCTTGTTTTTTATTTGGAGAATCCAACATGAGCGGCACTTATGATTCTTGAGAAAAATTGAAATAGAAATTATCTTATCTGACAACAATCGTTTTGTTTACCGGTTCAATGTACGAATTTCTGCTTTCACCTTTTTGCCGTGATATCAATATGATTCGCCACATCGATTTAAATTTGCGCGCCAGAATTCCCGTCGGTGTGTGAGCCCAAATGATTAAGGGGAATCGAGACTTTTACCGATTTGTCCGGAAAAAAGGCTTTTCCAGAGATGAACGTTCGATTATTGAAGATTGCCGCCGAATTTTCTAACCCCTACAATTCGAGGAAAAATAAGAGAACGTCGTCTATTGTCTTAAGGAGATATATTCTTTTAGCCATCCAAAAAGGAGCGAATTTTCAAGATTTTTAATTCGATTTATTTATTCTACAAATTTAAGATTCGATATATTATGACATAATTCAGTTTAAATGAATTTTTTAAATATTTATCCGCATTGTGCGTTCCGCCAATACCGCATTACCGACCGAGTCGTCGCAGCGAGACTCGGAAACCGGAAGCAGAAAGGTAAAGTGTTCCGGAAGCTGTAAAAAAACCATTCGGTCGAAGCTCTTCTATATTGATTGATCAGTGATTCTTCTCGCTGCACAATGTTCTACGTAACGTAAAAACATTCCGCATGTCTAATTAAAAAGTATCCGGGATCCGGTTATGCACTGTCCCCTTTCACGTAAAAGCTAAATTATTATGATATTACCATTGTACCTGTGTCTATTGTGCATCCCTCGGCTACATTGAAACTGCAACACGCCCAATTGTATGCACCGCGTAACTGCCGTATATGCATAATATTATCCATTTCGCTGTGCGTGGCAAAGCAGCGGCGACGAGGCCAACGATAGAAAACGTGCAGAGGATATTTTACGACGCGACGACTAAAAAATGTCAGTCTTCAACAAACCGAAGCGGAACATTAGACGCCGTTCATTCAATGATGATTACGAGGACAATGAGAACAGGATGGAGTGCGAAGATTCACAAACGATTAAAATAAAACCGAAGAAGAAAGATAAGGCCAAACAGACGCTCCTCAGTTTCGGAGAGGAGCTCGATGAAGGTTAGTCAACAGAGAAAAATTCGTTTTTCTACATATTCCTATGAACAATTTTTCAAATTTACTGTCTGTTGAACAACAAATCGAAGTCTTTTTTCGTATAGCGGTTTTTTTATAAAAAAAAGCATGAAAATTAATTTTTTATATTTCCATTACGTCAATTAATTTTTAAATCAACTGCAACAGCACTTTCGTCACGTTATATGATCTGTTTGACAAAAAAATGTTTTATGGTATACTGGATTATTCTCTTCCCAAAGGTAGATTTAGTATGATTAATGAAAGAGCATTCCCAAAAACAGTTTTGTGACCAAAATATAAGCGTATACATTTTTGTTAAACAGACCGTATCTTGGCTACCGCAGTGATCAATGAAAGATTCAACCATTTAATGCATATGTATAATATACTTATCGCAATTGACCTTGCGACTGTGAGTTCCGGCGGAAAAGTCGGTACTCCAGAGCAGACGTGAATAAAGCGTTGGTTTGTTATTTGTAGCAGACGATGGAGAAGTATTTAAAGTGAAGAAATCCTCTAGGAGTAAAAAACTGATGAAACAGCTCGACCACGAGAGGAAAAAAAAGAAAGGTGAAGAGAAAATGCAAGTGGACTCTGAGCAAGCGAACATGTCCGTTAAGCAGGAAAAAGATTTAGAAATAAAGACAGATGATCTAGTAGTAAGCTATCTCTATGATGTTTTATTATTATTATTATAATTATTATTAATATAACCTTGGCTGTAACAATGATCCTCCCCATTGACCGACTTACAAATCGAAAAGAAAAAAAAAAGAAACGTTATGTACTGAAGACCTTATCCCTGTCTCGAAAATTTTGTAATCAATCTTAATCTTACGATCGTCTAATTTTTTGGTCGTGCGGAATATAATCTGTTTACTTCTTCCGATAGGTAAAAATAAAGAATACGGGACCTCTGATATTGAACGGAAGAGCAGCTCTGACGGCAGGAAAGGACGACTATACGTCGGACGAAGAGGAAGATCAAAAGACGCATGCTTTCAGAAAGCATACCGCCAAGTCAGACACGATGAAAATACTCTTAGAAAGTACGACAAAAAAGAGTTTAACTTTTCTTTTGAGAGATTTTTTTTAAATGATTGAACACTTGAAGGGGCCTCCAACGAAGATATTGGAGAAGAAATATGGTAGATTTTTCGATACACGTAATCATGAGTTTTTTTTCTCATCGTTAGGCGGTTGTATACCGGACGCTGCGATGATACACGCTGCCAGAAAGAGACGCCAGAAGGCACGCGAATTGGGGGCTGATTATTTGCCGATCGAAGAACACGGGTAAACTTTTGTGACGCGCGTCACAGTAGTTACGAAAGTCCCGTCCGTCACTGGAAAATCTTATTCGCTGATTGTGTTTTATTTTCGTTTTAATTTGCGCGTTGAATTTCAGCGACGAAAAGGGAAAATCGAGACTGGTTCGTGAGGACGATCACGATAGGAGCGACGATGACGATTCCCAGGACCGAATCGATATGACAGTTAATACGGAAGCGCGCGACAAGGAGATGAGACGCGAGGCCTTTCTCGCGTCGCAAGTCACCGCAAAACGTTTGTTCATGATAAAAAAGAATCTCGGTCGTCATCCGCTTATTTTTATTTTTTTCGTATCGCTCCTCTTCAATTCTCAATTCTACTTGCAGTTTCTGATGACGAGAGCGAGCATGATAACGAGGAAGCGGAATGGGAAGCCCAGCAGATCAGAAAAGGCGTTACTGGAGCTCAGGTAACCGAGCATTTATTTGCACAGCATCATTTGCAACGCGGTTAAAAAAACCATCTTTTCAATGATTTTGAAAAAATCATTTTTTGCAGATCGCAGCTGCCCAACAGGACTCTATGATGCAACAGCAATACACGATGGGCATGAATTGTAACCAGATGATGCGGGTTTCCGGTGTACCACTGGAAATGGTACTGATGCCCGCACCCCCACCACCTCCTTCCATCAATCCACCCGATCCGACGAAGATAACGCCCGTCACTCCTCAAGAAGTTATCGAAAAAATGCGAGCAAGGTACGACAAAGTGGAATCTCATTAGGTGTAGTAAAAAGGAATCCATGATTTTATAATAGATGGCTTTAGTTATGATTCGATGACAGTGTGTGATTGGTTAACTCCAGAAAATAATGGATTTCGTTTTACTACGCCTAATATGTTTCCAGGACACGTTAAACGATACTATCAATTATGCTCTTGTCTCTGATGATCGTATGCTCTTCCTGTTATTTTGGCTGTTATTTTGCCTCCTCATTGAGGTTATAATTTTTCACTGATATCAAATATTACTGATTGTTGACTGATCTAAAATATTGTTTTTGGAACGTTACATATTTCCATCATGACTTCAAAAATAAATTGTAATATTTCTTCTTTCCAGAATTTCAACTTTGCGGCTGGTTCATCAACGGCAACAATCAAATCAGGCACAGCTGGATGAGGAGTTGCAGCAAACGGTGAAGGAAATGGAGGAGTGTGAAATACGCGCGCCCCAATTGGCACAGCGCTTCAGATATTACCAAGAGTTACGTGGGTATGTCACTGACTTGGTAGAGTGTCTTGATGAGAAGGTGGGTTTATACGCTGTCACGTTGTTTTTTTTTTTTTTCGTTTTCCCTACCCTGTGATCTCTAATGCGAGATATCTAAAGGCCCGCCATGCTATATCGTTACAAACGAATCTGCGAAAGATCTTCATTGCAATGTAAAATAAAATTTACCAACCCCACGCAAATCCGTCGTGGTTGTATCGAGAAGCATCGATGGTTTCATTGATGCGTATTGGACGAGACTGATTCTTTTTCCATACTTGATCAATCAAAGTCCAACCGCAAAGTTCCATTAAATTTGAATAAAACGTTTTTGAGATCGAAGTTCAAGAAATTTAGCACAGTTTCTTATGAAAAATTGCCAATACCGTGCAACCGTGTTCATTGGCTTATGAAATTGCATCTCGAATTGCAATTTTTCGTGAGAGTCTATATTGAAATATAAACATTTTTTTCGAAAATATCTCGGTAGAACTTTCATTGTTCAAAAGTTCGGAAAGAAATTCAGTCGTTCTCTCGCTGATCGATAAAACCCTCGACCATCTTTAGTTTTAGTCTTGAGAGAAAAAAAAACGGTCCGCAGTGTTTTAAACGCGGAACATGTATCTGTCACTTTGCCAGGGGTCTTGATCTTCTCTGTACCGTTTTTACGGTAATAGCTATACTAAAAAAAAAAAAATAAAAGAAATTTCGCAATACACGAAGGTGTAGAGTAAAAAACAAATACTCTTGGTTCGGTGAGTATGGGCAATGCGTTTTATAAATCGACGAAACATTCACGAGCGTATAATACGATGGCTTTGAAAGTTAACACTTGATTTCAAACAAGTCAAAAAGTGCTGTCCGTCAAAGGATCCAAGTATGTGTATTGATAACGTTTGTTCCGTCGAACCAGCGAATGTTTGAAGAATTGTCAATTTTCAAAGTTATGGAAAGCACGCTTTTCGTGTGCGTGGAAAATAATTCTTGGATCTCTTTGTTGTTTAGCTGCCTCTGATTATTGGATTGGAGGAGCGTTGGTTGGATTTGTACGGTGAAAGGTCGAGTGAGCTGATGGAACGACGTCGACAGGACACGAGGGATCAAGCCGAAGAAATTACCACTGCCGCAAGTCAGTTTTTCCCTTCGTAATCCGCTTGGTCGTTTCTTTTTTGTTTCTTCCATTTTTTGAACTTTTCTCAGTTCGATTCGGCGACTGAAATGGAGAAAAATAACGTTTTGATAAATAATAGTCGCCAGTGGGGAACCATTGCGAGTCTGCACCGATTAATCCTATTCCCCTTGCCGAATGTTCTTTCAAGGAGGTCAAACCACGAGACGAGGTCTTGAGGATGATGCCCGCATTAGACGCGCAGCCGAACGAGAGGGAAGACGAGCCAGGCGCCGAAGAGCTCGGGAATTAACCCCCACTCTCCCAAAACATATCGATGGCATGTCCAGCGACGACGAAGTCACCAAACAACAAAATCTCGCATTTAATCAGGCTAAAGGTAAACTTTTATCACTCCTACGATCATTTAACGAAAATACAGTAATTTTTTTTACAAAAATTATAAGCAAAGTTACTAAAATATTCGGCTTAATAAAATCTATAATTCAACTTCTCTTGGTCAGTTCTTCGTCTACAGAAATTAATTCACTACATTTGATTTCCTTGGCAAAGGAATCACCGAGAAAAGTTCATTTTTGGGAATGAATTAATAAATTAATCTTGATGATAATTTCTTATCCATAAGTGATTTACGATAATTTTTTAATGTACGAATTTAATTCGTTTTTTGATTAAACGCGAACGATCGTATATTTTCAGAGGACATCGAAAACGAAAACCGGGAGCTGTTCTCCGACGTTCTGGACGACTTTTGTACGGTCAGAGGGATTTTGTCGAAGTTCGAGTCGTGGAAAGAAATCGATATGGAAGCTTACACCGAAGCATACGTTTCCCTTTGTATACCGAAGATCATTGCACCGATCGTACGGCTTCAGATTCTCACGTGGAATCCTATAATGGTATAGGCTCTTTCATAAAGCGATTACAGACCTCCATCACTCGTCATCGAAGTTTTCCACGAAAAAACGAATTTTTTAATGAAAATAATGTAATTGCCTTTCTTTGATCAGGAAAGCGCTGATTTAGAGCGCACGAAATGGTACAATGCCCTGCTCTTATATGCGCTCGATCCGAACGAGACGGAAGCTTCGCTGAAGCGAGACCCCGACGTGAAGGTCATACCTCACACAATCGAGAAGGTCATCGTGCCCAAACTGACCTGTAAGATTTTAGAATATTTCGAGTTACCGAAACAATTTTTTAATTCCTATAAAACCAATTTTTTAATTCCTATAAAGTCATCTTTTTCGTGTTACTCGATATACGCTTTCTGCAAAAAACGATCGTAAAATTCGTCATAGTTCCTTACGAAATCTAATTTAAAGTGACTTTTATTTTTGAAACCGTGTTCATCCAATTTTAGATTCGAATAATTATTGAATTTATGTACGCTTAAAAAAATGAGTTTCCTTCAATACTTATACCCGAAAGTTTCATCCGTCCAAAAGTAATTAAAAAAAAAAACAGACGAACGGTTAAATAAAAGTCAAATCTAACAAAAAACATGGGTTTTCAGCAATCGTCGAAAAAATATGGGATCCGATGTCAACGTCGCAAACTTTGCGTTTGGTCGGGACGGTGAGTCGTCTCATCAGGGATAATCCGAATTTGAACGACTCGAGCAAACCGCTGGAAACACTGTTCAATGCGATCCTGGACAAAAGCAAATCTGCCGTGGAAAACGACGTGTTTATACCAATTTTTCCAAAGCAGTCAGTATACGTGAACAACAAAAATTATTATCCCAACTTTTGTGTGAAGAACTGCAGTGATTATTTATTGTATTCTTTTTGTTTTTTTGTTTTTTTTTTTTCAGAGTATTAGATACGAGGCATCAATTTTTCCAAAGGCAATTCGCAATGGCGGTAAAACTGCTTCGTAATTTGCTCAGCTGGCAGGGCTTGTTGGGCGACACGCAATTAAAGAATTTAGCTCTCGGTTCTCTCCTAAATCGTTATCTCTTGGCTGGCCTTCGAGTTTCCTCACCTACGGACGCTCTCACGAAAGCGAATATGGTTTGTTTCTTCATTTTTTCTTTTTCGTTTTTCATTTGTTCTTCCAGTCGCAACTTTCCGTTTTGTGAACCTCGTTCTTCCGCAGATTATGTCAACACTGCCCCGGGCGTGGTTACACGGCGGAACAATAGAACAATTGAAAATGTTCGCGGGTCTCATATACCAACTTAGCGAACAGTTGGACCAAGCCAATCCAGTGCACAAGTAAGCTAACGAATGGAAAACCTAGGGAAACAATAAAATGAAAAACGAAATTAACCTTCAACTCGTGATGATATTTGAGGCACTTTAATCCCGTGAACCACATCCACAATTATTAATGAAAAAATCTGCAAAAATTCATGGTTTATCTTTAGAATATACTTTTGAAGGGAAAATAGTTGTTTTTATATTTTGTTTATTTTTAATATATTTTTTTTCATCAAACATTGAGTAACTCGCAAAAAGAACGTTCTTCACTTTTTTTTAAATATAGCGTTGTAAAAAATTCGGAAACATTTTTGTCAATAGCAGTTTCTTACAGGAAAATGGTTGCTCTTTACAGCAAAAATATATTAATAATTATAAAAGAAAATGAATTATACATTAATTAATAATGAATTATTATTAATTTTCTAATTATAATTGAGTAATTATACATTCGAGAAATTTCGGAATGATATTTTGGGCCAGGCAAAAACGACTCATGTTCACGGGTTGAGGGTTAGCTCAGCGAAATTAACTCATCAATCTCTTGTTTTTACAGCGAAGCCTGGGAATATTCCAAATCCATCCTGAAGATCATCAAGCCACTGTAAATCGTTACGATCCGATAAAACTTGATCGAGCGATAGTATCGTAATGATATAGTTGAAAGAATAACTCTGCTTCAACTCGATCGAGGAAATAGAGGGGGACAAGCTGATTATGGGAGGGTAGCTGGTAGTTTTATATTTTCGAGCGTAAATGGGAGCTTTGTACACATACACCACGCGACACGTGATTCTAGAATTGATGAATTTGACAATGAGCGCGCGTCGTTGTCAAAACTTTAAAGGATAATTGTATAGCGATTGCACCGAGGCATAATATTAGCGTAATATTGAAAAATATCACAATTAATTACATGGACACACATACACATACACACACTTGTACATAAAGGGACACGAGTTCAAAACAATGGAAACGAACGAAATTTGGAACAATGAATAAATACATTGAACGATAGAAAACTTCGTGGAACCATTTTGCGTATATTTATTTCCGCGCGTGCGTTATCCCGAACGCTGATCTACGATCTGATCTACGTCCTGCGACGAACCGAATCAAAAACGAGAAGAAAAACGGAAAAATTCGTTTCGACTGTAATTCTGACGATCCTCATTATCGTTACATATAATAGGAGTCAGAGGTCAGCTTATCTGTACACTTTCCTGTTCTATACCCAAACGTTCGTCGTATTATCGCGAAGAGAGCACATTTGAGCTTGACCGATCTACGGCCGACGCAATTCATGCGGTTCTATTTACTCGAATGTTATTTACATTTTTGATCGTCGATAACCACGATTGGCGAAACGATGAACCCGGACGGAAAAAGGAAAGAAAAATAATGCGTTTCTTCGAGTCCGTGACACTCGTACAGACGGTCACCCCTCGTTGCGAATGTTTTGTATACTTTGTTTAATTTATTTCGATGGAAAACAGTAAAACCGAATATTTTTCGAACATCAAAACGGATCTTTCAATTGTGTGAGGAGTCTGCGCCATCAATCAAGGAAGGAATAACCTATAATATTTTTTAAATCTTAACTTAGACAATCCAGTTGGATCGCATAAGATCTAAATAACAAATCGATATTGTCGAATTGATTTTTATTATTGAAATATATTTCTCATCAACAATCACAGGCGTGCATTTATTTATTATTTTTCGCAAGGAATATATTGAGGCAAAAATTGGTTAAAGATTTTCAAATCGATCCAAAATACTTCATATTCCGTGTTTAATTGTGAAAGTTGATAACTTGCGATCGAAATTTTTCTTTATTAGACCAAACGCACGATTTGTCGTTGAACTTTCAGGTTATTTTGACTGAAAAAAAACAATTGTATGTTTTTTGGAGCAGTATCATTGCTTAATGCACAAAGAGGGTTAACATATATTTTTGTGCGACTATTAATTGAAACGCGATCCTTATACGCTTTCTTACATAGCCCAAACGAATGCTGATTAAGTTCAATTTTTACGAGCCCGAAGTTAAAATTTCGTTGCATTTTCGTACATGTGTGTGTTCAATACGCGATCGTTTAAATTCTTTCGTGTCGTTACAGTTTTGTGTGTCGTATATTTAAACACGCATATATAAATAATACCGCAATAATAAACAGATGAAAAGAAAAGAGATTAGAAGCGGCTCGAGTTGGTGAAGAAGAACGCGATGAGATTGAGGATAATCTGTCGATGGGATAATTTTCTGACTAACACGAAGCTATAAAGAGGCTAGCGAGTACATACGCATTCGTTAACAAGATAGGAGCCGTTAAGGTCATCGCTGCTTGACTTCTATGAACTCTCTCAGTCGGCTCTCAGCATCGTGCGCACCGCACTGCTATGATGTACTTCCCAGGTATTATCGGGTTTTTTTTCTCTTTCTTCTCACGAAACGAAGAAAGAAAACGTAATTTTTTCTACATTCAAAATTTTGGTGATCGTGGGCTATTGTTTATCGTGTTTTTTTTGGTTCTTTTTTTTTTGCTATGGTTTATCATATTTTTTTTTCGGTGATAGATGCTGCATCGCGTCGGATTATTTCGATATGTCGAGTGCTACAAATATTCCTCCTCTTCTGCGTGCCGTTGTGCTGTGAAACTTCCGGTGTGCATTTGTTCAAGCCGGGAAAACAATACACGTATAAGTACTATGCGGAAACGAATACGGGTGTATTGTTGCCGTCAAAGGCAGCCTCGTCGTTCGGTATAAGTGGCCAATTGAAGATACAAACTAATGATAATTCAACGACCATTAAAGTACGAATGAATGTCCAGACCGAAGAATAAAGTCGCGATCCGAGCTTTCCTCCCGTCGAATCCCTTGAATATCGTGATTCTTTTTGCCGCCAGTTGGAATCCGTGCGAACTTTCGCCTGGAATGGAGAATACGGAGAAAGAACGCACAGTATGCATCCAAGCGTACAAACCGAAGAGATGTCGAAACCTTTTCGCCTTGTGTACGCCAATGGCTTGATCATGAACTTCAGCGTCCAAGATGAGGATGTATGGGCGACGAATATCAAACGCAGCATCGCTGGCATTCTGCAATTAGACCTTGTCACTTTGCAGAAACACTTTGCTTTTCACACCGCCGAGGTAGTAATATAAAACAAAAAAAGCTACTGTACTCCCACCGGAACTGCACTTGGAAAAATGTGAAACAGACGATATCAAGACATTTTATCTATATTTAGTGTTTTGTCCGTATTTTCTTTGGAATAAAAATCGTCAACATATGAATCGTTATGAAAACTACATTTTTCCAAAGACTTTACAAAAGTTGTCGGGACTACGCGTCATTCTGAATTTTAAATATTTGTTTGGAAAATTGATTGAAAGTAATTGAAAAAACCAGAGAATGAGCTGAAAACATATTTGATATTAAAGTTGGTAGATAGTCCTAAAGCGACTTATCGATGGTCTTTCTCCTATGAATGTCTTCAATCTTTTGTTAATTTTTGTTTGCGTAAAATTCCTTGAAAGGGTTTCTGATTGCAAGAATGTACATCTTCATTCCACAGGATAATCATTACGGCCATTGCACAATCGAGTACGTAGTGACACCGGAGGGCGATGACGAAAAGTTGGTCCGCAAATTTTCTGATCCAAGAGCGTGCGCTGGTCATCCGCACTGGACATGGACTAACGTCCCTCGTATGAATTGTCCAAACGATGATGAAGTAAACCACAATTTCTCTCATTATACCTAAAGAAAACGAAAACAAATGAAAGCAAAGACTGGTAACATCGCAGAAAAATGTCAATAACGTTTTACTTTTTCAGAGTCCTGTAATAAAATCCAGTGAGAGATTGTACAAAGTGAAGAGCGACGGTAATGACAGTACAATAATTTACGTGAATGCAACGGGTGGTATTTACGTACAACCATTTCAGAGCCTCGGAGAGTCCCACTTTGTATTCACTCGGTAAAACTGAATAGAAAAAATGTTGCACGCTTCCCTCGCAATGTTTACGTATCGTGTAAATCGTGTTAAATATTGCAGTCAATTCATCGAGTTGATTTCCATCGAAGAAGGTACACGAGTAATTGAGGATGACAAATTTAACAATGTTGTTCTTCAACACGAGCTACCAAGTGGCGACTTGACGCAAGGAAGAAGTACCCACAACAAGCAAGCAATTTTCTCATCGGTAAGTCAAGTTTATTGATGAATGTTTTTGTTTGTAAAATTTTTATACACTTGAAGTTTATTCGTTTCATTATACATTTTTATATACTTGACGTTTAACTTCAAAGTGTCGTCACAGATGTCGTTGAATAAACATGAACTTTATTGAAGTTATTAGTTCATTATTAAATAAATAAAGGTTCAAGTTATTAGTTCATTACCAAATCATTAATGATTCAATTTATTGGTTAATTGTCAAATGATTAATTATTAATGACTAATTATTTAATCCGCGTTATTGGTTCACAGATTTCAAAATTACTCGACCGTCTGAGTAAGCGTCTCGAGAATCCCGGTCTCGATACCGATATAAACAATCTGCATAATACAACGATTTCTGTTCTGCTGTATTATCTCGGTATGCTGGACCAAAACGATTTGAAAGTAGCGTACAACAAAATCGCCGGGACGAGTTACAAGGAAGAAACCGTTCGGTAATTAATGAAACATGAATTCATGCATAAATTAGGCATAAGCTTGATTACACGGAATTGAAACGACCGTATTGTTTTACATGCAGAAATATGTTTCTGGAAACATTGCCACAAGTGGGAACGAAGCATTCAGCGTTGTTCGTCCTGGATCTCATATTGAAGGAAGAGGTTTCAGAAATAACAGCGATGCAATTGTTGACTTATCTTCCGTTCAACATTCGCAAGCCGAGTGTTGAATTGCTCACCAGTATGAAGATATTGCTCGATCTACCGAAAGACAAAATATCACTGGCGGTGCGAAATACGGGGATCCTCACTTTCGGAACATTGATATATAAGACCTGCTTGGCCTATTGCCCATACGAAACTCTCGATGATTACGTGAGGCTCTATCTCGACAGATTCACAGGTAAATAATTCTTCCTGTCATTCGTAATCTTACTTTTTTGGAAGAATACAACATATAAGCGAATAATTGACCCAATGAGGGAACATCGTTATTTTAATCGCTTTTAGAGAGCCCGAATTACGACAAAAAGATGGTTTGGTTGGAGGGTCTCTCGAATATCCAGCTGGGGAGAGTAGTCGAATTTTTGGAACCAATCGCGAGTGGGAACAGCGTCGAGTCGAGACACTTGAGGGTTTTGGCCGCTTGGGCGTCTTTGCCTACCGCACCTTTGAGACCGGACGTGGTAACATACAAACCGTTATTTCATTTCTAGAAGAAATCGTTCCGAAAGCGAGATGCACAACGAAGAAAATAAATTTCAGATCTATCCAGTATATTGGCCAATTTTCGTGAACCGCACTGAACATCTGGAGCTCCGAATAGCTGCGTTGACGCTCCTGATGGTCTCGAACCCTTCGGCAAATCGAATGATATCGTTGTACTGGTACATGCACAACGAGCCGGACCGACATCTCTACAATTTTTTCTACACCACCCTCAAATCAATGGAACGAACGAATTTCCCGTGTTACAAGCATATGTAATCAATCTTCGAAACTTTCAGTTCGGAAAATCAATTGGCAGTTTCCAATGAACATGAAAATGTTATTTTATTTTCAGAGGTGGAATAGCTGCCCAATTTACGAGGATACTTCGCAAGCCCTCTCCCAACGAGTACATCGTCACGGGGAATTATTTGTTCGATTATCAAGACACGAAGCGACACTTCGGGGCCATGGTGCAGAGTCTCATAATAGCGAATCCTCGCACGAATATTCCCGAAGTCGCTTTCATCACGCTGAACAGTCATGGGAGTGGCACGAATCTGAACCACATATCCGTAAGTAAACTTTCGAACAATTCGATTATTCCACTGCGAATTTCAATTTGTACGATTTTTATATTTAAGAAATAAAAAAATGAATTGCAGTTGTATGTAAAAGCGGAAGGATTGGTACAATCATTGTCATCCTATTTGGAGAGCCCTACCAGGGTAAAGGATATACTGAAGGACTTCAAGATCGAAGAAAAACCACGTGGCGAAGTTCATCTTGAGATCATAGCTCGCGTACAGCAAAAAGCTGTTTTTTGCTTGCACTTCAATCAGACGACTATCGAAAATGGTATCACGTGTGAGTTTCCTTTGCCATTTTTTATTCAACATTTTTTATTCGAGCACATGAAACGACGATACCGTTAATGGAATTCGTAAAATTGAATTTCTTTCGAATTTTGTTCGCAGTTCTCACGTCCCTTCCGGCGAACACTTATCACCTCTATCAGAACATGGAATTCCACGTTAATCAGCAACGTATCAATATACCCTTGATTATGGAATCTGTACAACCAACGGACTTCGGTACAAACGTCAAACTGGCGGTGACAGCGACGTCCCTTTTTTCAATGAGAGGAAACTACACCCATCAATCGAACGGCCGAAACAATCACGTTATAATACGGTATTTCGTGTACTCGAGTCATTGAAGAAAAAATCGTATGCGAAACGACGAATCGATCATTAACTGAGATCTGAAAACGATTATCGGACGTGTAAAAAATGAAAGTCGTATAAAAGCGTGTAAGCTCTTGAGACTATTTTAACTTTAGGAACAGTCAATTGATTGATCGTCGACGATAAATATCGTTTGAATTTTCGCATTTTTTTCGTTATTCGAGAGTCACTATTTTTTTTAATACTTCCCCTTTAGACTATTTAGACAAATGTAATATTTTATATTTCATGCGACGTTCATGAAAGTCCTATTGATTTCTCATTGTATTTATGCAGAACCGTCATTCACGGGCGAGAAGATATCCAGGCGTACAATCCGTTTGCCGACCTGTGGCATGGCGCCGAACGGGCCCAATCAATCCACGGATACTTGCCAATAAATGTGACAATCGGCATCGATAATAAACTCTTTCTTTTGTACAATACACCTGCTGGTAAGTTTGATTATAAATAAGACGTTGTTCGCGTGACGATTTATATTTCTTCATATATTTCTCTTCCCATTTCTTCCCATATATTTCCTTTTCCGTTTCTAATACGTTGAAAGTTATCTTCCACGTGTTTTACAGAATATCTGAGAACGGGTGTAACTGCGAACGTGCGCACGGCCACGACCGTGCGAGGTCCGGACGCGCAACAAAAGTTTCACCGAGTTTGCCCTAACTGCGCGACTCTTCACACCGTTAGAAAATCCAACGAGCCGTTCAAGGTCACTTTTATCATGTTTTTTCTTCCACAAGCATCAATGGTTTAAACATACGTAGAGCTCTATCGATACCTGAATTTTTAACGCAGGAAACTTCGCTTTTCGAGGCGGTCGTGCCCGAATTGGGTGGTCAATTGCACGTTAAAGTCTTCGACTGCGAAGGATCCGCTGATCAAGAAAACTACTTGGGCGATGTAATGTCTTCCCACAGAAGCAATTATCAGTGAGTATTAAACGTTTCGTAAAGAATTTTTTATGGCGTGAGGAAGATCGAACGTTTCAACCCTCAACCCGTAAACGTGGATCGCTTTTGCCTGGCTCAAAATTTCATTCCGAAATTTCCCGAACGTATAATTATTTAATTATAAATAAATAAATAATAATGATTGATTATTAATTAATTACTCATTCATGAATAGGTTATTTTATTTGATAATTATTTCTTACTTGACTATAATATTTTTGTCTGTAAAGAGCAACCCTTTTCCTTTAAGAAACAACTATCGAAAAAAAATTTCCCATCATTTTTACCTACAGTGCATTTTTTGAAAAAAAATAGTTTTTTCACTAGTTGCTCAATATTTTATGAAGAAATATATTAAGGATACAAAAAAATAACTCTTTCTCCTTGGAATGTATATTATTAAGATAAACTATGCATTTTTTCAGATTTTTTAAATGAATAATTGTTGGTGTAGTCGAGCGAAAACAAAATAGACCCAGGTTCACAATGAAGTCTCATTTCTTTTTAGATCCCTTTTCAAGAACTTCCGGTTTTTGTACAAAATCACTCTTTTTAGTTCATTAACCTTTGAAGCCTGATTTGCCCAGCCGGATTACGTTTAAACGAAGCACTGATCATTCTTGCGACAGAACTTGGCCAGCAGCGCGTCTACCCCTGTTGATAATTCACTTCCTCGATTTCTTCACTTACGTACCGCCCAAGGGTAGCTGCGGAGTGTCGATTTACGTTGAGCCTACCAGCCTCCATCCCTCCGAGGTTTGTAATTAAACATTGATTTTCTCTCGTGAAGAATCTTCGAGATAACATTCGTCCTTTTGAAATTCAAGGTTAAATTAGAATACGTAAAGGAAGGCAGATACCACTGGTTGGTATTGAGTCGTCGGGAATTCGGTAGCCTGAAAGTGCTCCAGCAGTGGAACTTGGCTGTACTCTACGAGTCGACCAGCTGGTTATCGAATACCTTAAAGTTAAAAGCCAGTAAAACAGTTCCGGGTGAAAAAGTGATGAAGGTAAAAAACCAGCGGCTACTGTCAATAATTATACATCTGTTTTTCTTCTTTTAATTACATATAAGTGGGAACGGGTATTTTGAAGCCAGTCACATCTACGTAACTTCTTATCAACAAGACGGGAGGTTTTAAATACCTAATATCTGAAATGGCGTGTATACAAATTTGTTTATAGCTGTCCAGTGATGATATTGAAAATATTAGTTGTAGTAAAAAGAAATCGATTTTTTTCTGAAGCCAACCAATCACAACACGATAACGACAGAAACGACAAAATAATTAAAAGTAATTGGCAATTCGTACATTTCTCTATTTGGTTGGAACTTTCTTGGTATATTTTGAGTTAAAAATATGATACGTTCATCAACAGGTTTGTATAGAAGCCGAGATGGTGACACCTTGGGCCTGGGATTTCTTGAGTACCCAGCCGAGCGAACCAGCGTCCGTGAAGTTGAACGTAATCTGGGGCCTCGCCGACTCGGCGAGTGGAATGTGCAGTGGTTCATCGATATTAGTAAATTCCGTTGGTGAAATAACGCCAAAGCAGTTGAAGGAAAGCAAACGCAACGTTTGGCCCTACAACACGTGTCGGGAACAATCGGCAGGGAAAAAATTCGCGCCTTACACGGAAGCCTGTTACGAAGCTTCGAGGGAATTGTCGACTTTGAGGAAATATCTAACGCTCGTTCGTACGGAGAATGTAAGTTGAACTTGTTTTCTTCCCGACAATGCAGAAGTGGGGCACCGATAAATTAGAAAAAGCTATGCAATATTGAAGAACCATATTTTTCGTCACCTCTAATAGTGTGTGTGTGTGTATGTGTATTGGTGGGTTTTATTTTTTAATTTGGAGGGGGTATTTTTTAAAAATTTAATTTCAATTTTTTATTTGATAATTAATAAGAAAAGGCACTTGCGATTTTACATTAGTATTACACTTTGAAATGTTCATTTTATAAATATCGCCACTCTTCATCGCCAATTTAACTGCCAAAATCTCAGTCTCTCCCTATTTAAATTCACTAGTGGTGAAAAAAAAAATTTTTGCTGAAAACATGGCGGGGTAACCCACTTCTGCATAATCATCGAGTTTTCTTCTTTTCATCGCTCATTTCCATCGTATCTTCCAGCTACCGAACAGTCTAAGAAACGTTATATGGCGATTGCAAGCGTTTTACAATTTGTTGGGTGGCAACAACAGTCACGTGGCAGATTCCAATCAATTCGTCATAGGCGCAACTTTTCCGAAGGACTCGAAAACGGCGGAGATCTACGTCAACAAAGACAAATTGTCAGTGGGTTACGAGCCGAAAATAATCGATATCTTGCTCGTACGGACGAGGCTCCACAAATTTCTGGATAACTTTCTGCTTCGATCGATGTTCAGTACGTTCTCCGTCAACTGAGCGTATTTTATTTGTTTTTCTTTAAGCGTAACGCCTCCGTTATCTTCATCATAGGTGTTTGCACCTTGACGAAAACGGTCGTCACAACTGGTGACAACGTCACACTTCCGATTACGGAAAATCGCGTTTTCCTGATGCTCGCTCAGTGTCACGAGAACAATCCGAGGTTTGCGCTGAGAGGTATTGGCACACCGACCGGTATAACGCTCATATCGGACGACGATTTAGGAAGTATTAAAATCGTGCCCGACAACGACGGCCTTGCCGTTTACAATTTTACCGAACGTTTGGCGTTCACAAAAGACTTCGAATGGAACGTCATCAACAACAAGAGGTTCAACGACAATATTTCTTCTATATACCTGAGGAAAGTCGAACTTTTCACCGATTAACGCGAGAGAATACGGACTTTGAACTTCAATACGTCCAAACTCAACTTCAACCTTAAAACGATTCTTAATCGGTCGACTTATCGGTTGAATTACGAACATCGCCAATCTCGTATTTTGCTATTTTGATTCGTTTAAAAACAAACTTGACAGTGAAGTGTTATTGGACGTCGAATTTTTTGAAAAAATCTGTTATAGAAATCTATTTTTTATAATTAATCGGTGAAACGCTGGACTCTTGTAATTGTAGTAAAAAACTAACGAAATGCAACTCGTATGATATTTTCAGAATCAGAGTGGACGGGAAATCGATTCATCTGTTCTTCAGCGATTACTTCATCTTTATACACGCGACCGAGGAACAAGTGCTAATATTTTTCCCGAATTATATGAAGGAATATTCGTGCGGCTTTTGCACTGCAACGAGCCTCGATGCAGCTAAGTCGTTCGAGAAACAATGATCGGTCTTGACGTTCGTGCCTCTTTGAACAAACTCGTCATTTTTTTTTCAAATCATGCCGGATTGCTTTATATTGATCAAACGAATTACGATATTCGGCACGGATTTTACACTATCGATGAAAAGATTTTTTGGGTCGATTAAAATGCGTGGTAAAATATCCAGATTTTTTTGCCAACTCTAATCGGCTCTAAAAAGACTATTTAATCGCAAAGTTTTCTCGATTTTGTTTGTAACCCATAGACCACGAGTTACAACGTATTTTTGCAAAAACCGCGTTGTATGTAAATCTAAACGACCATGCAAAAAACATTCAAGAAAAAACGATTTTTGACAGCACATGGGACGAATGCAAGTTCTCTTTAAAGTTTCAAAGGTGAATCGACTGCAGCTATATTACAAAAAGTAACACGTATATTAAAACAGTCAAATCTTAAGGAAATGTTCGAGGTAACCTATACAGTGGAAAGAGTTAGCGTAACAAAAAAAGCAATTGAGCTTGGTTTTTCATTTTTTCAAATAATCTCAAATATATATTTTTGCCTTTGTTTAGCAAGGATTTGCAACTTTTCACCCGTAGGGTACCACGAGCACGTATCGATAATGGAGAAGATCGTTCCAAGTTTTTTTTTATCAAATACGTATTCACACATGGACAGCGTCGAAATTCTTGACGACTCACCGATCGGTCGCGCATGTCGCGTGTAATAAACATTGAGAAATTTTCTATCCGTTTTACACAAAAATTCAGTCTTATTTTTGACTCGCGAAGCATCGATCGAGATGCTCGTTCATAAATCTTTCCTCTATCAAGTTCATGCATACGGGACATGGGTATTCGGTTTTCGTTTCATCCAACACGGATGTTGTTGGTGATGAAATTTCGGCGATACTGTCGTTGCCAACGTCGAACGTGTCATCGTTGAAGATGGCTTGAACGCACTCTTCCAAATGATCGTTCAGCGCTATATCACCGCTGATTTTGCTGTTGCATACAAGACAAACGTAAGATTCGTTGTGACTCGCTTTGACCTCTGTCACATTTCTCACCGAAGTACGAGGTTTCGAAACCGCTCTTTTGCTCGGATTCATTTCATCGCGTTGCAAAGATGGCGAGCATTTGTCCAGATGCTCGTAGAGATCGACAACGCGAAGGCGTTTTTCACATATTGGACAGAGACACGTATCGTCCGTTTGATCTATTGGCGATCCAACCGACGAGATCAAATCCGATCGTCGATTGAGAGGCGTTGTCACAGACAGTTCTCTCTTTCGGCCGTTTGGTTTCGGATTATCAGATATGGTTTTAACCCCTGATATCGGACCGCTTGGCGTACTTCCCTTCGTGAGGCACACATCGAGATGATCGTTCAGAAGATTCGCTTCGATCATCACGTTGCAAACGGGACAATCGTAGAAGTCGCGATTTTTATCCGAATTGTTGACCGATGCGTGACTCGAGGAATTCCCGATCTTTGATTTTTTCGCGGATGGAGAGTCGTCAACTGATTGAACCGCGGAAACTCTTGGCTTCCGGAATTGATTACCATCACTCCATGCAATATATTTGTCTAGAAGATTGCTCTTGCCTGTTCGTGAACCGCCAAGTGTTCCGGAGAATTTCAATGTACCAGCGGATTCGTCGTTATTCGATTTTATGCGGTTGGAAGGACCTGACGAAGCCATAGTCGAAGCTCCGGGACCTCCGGTTCCCCAACCGTGCACTTTGTTCGTATTTGTACCAAGTTTCACGAAGCCGTCTGCTAAAGGCTTGTCGACCTTTGCGTGAAAAGAATTGAGCCGTCCTGAACCTTTGGACGACGATATGATGGGTGAACTCCCTCCTCGAACGGCCTGTCCACCGCTCTTCGTACACCAGTCGTCCAACTTTTTGTTCGGCCTCTTTTCCACAGGTTTATTGTTCTCATTGACCCCGCGACCTTTTTCGCGCGAAACCTTCTTCTCCGGTTCGCGTACTTTGATAAAACGACCGTTGCACTTTTGCTGATGACCGGACCACCAAAAATCCGATGGTCCGGGCGCTCTGTTCATTGCTCGACGAACCATGCCGAAGTAAGGTGGCCATTTCTGGCAAGGACCATCACACCTCCACCAGTGCTGCTGATAGAGTCTCACCTCCTCGTGAAAACTGTGATAAATCTTGAAGAATAATTCATTTTTATTACACGTTAAAACGAAAATCTAATTTTGTTCACAATAAAAAAATGAAACGTAACATCATTATGGTACGCTCTGTAAGTGGATGTACTGAACTTACAGTTATGTGCGTTCCAGCCTCCTGGTTTATCTTGTTCATGATCTTCTGGAATTCTGGCCCATGACCGTCTCGGTCCCGATTGTTGTTCGTCAAAAATAAATAACCATGGATCATTTCGTGCTGCGTGATTCGAGAAAAAAATTAACTTCAATTGTGTCGATCATCGCTTTTTGGTCTACAATGTTGGTCAAGGACAAATACTTGCCAGCAGTGTTTCCACCAAATCTTTGCGTGGCCGGAGTTTCAGCAACGGAGCACTTAACGAGATGACACAGTCTCTGTTTCTGGGATGGAAGGTACATATGCCTGCGCATCTGAACAAAATATTATTTTATTAGTAGAATCAATAAACGAAAAAATAATAACTACTTAATTAAAAAAAAGATATCCTTTGACCTTTTTTGAAACAAGATACAAGTCTATCAATCCATGTTTTTCAGTGCATATTTTTTTATCTAGATATCTCTATTATAAATCTATAGTTTTTTAATCCAGGATTGATTCAAATGAAAAAATGTAACAAACAGAATTTCTTTGTGCTTACGACGTCATCCGTGGGCTCCATTTCACTTCTACAGAGACAAGTTTGTTAGAGAAGAATCTCGCATCAAATTGACTGAAGAGTGTATAAATATTCGGCGTTGGATCTATTATTTCCAAAGTCTGATCGATCAGGGTCCTTGGCTTGTACTTGCCATAGGCATCCTATGTTTTTATGAAACAGAAAGAAAACGCTGCTAATTTCGCGAAAGTTCACGTCATCCGATTATGCACAAGCTACAAATAGGAATACCGAACTTAACGAGAAATCAAATCTGTACCATGTGACAACTGCAAGAGAGATAGCTGAAATTTTTGAACATTGATATATGATAGAAAAAAATTTGTTCATCGTGAAATAAAAGCATCATACTCGGCATATACAAATTTTACAAAACCTGATGCGCAGTTTGTGACAAGGAACTGGATCGTCTATTAGAAAATTAGATTCGAAAATTTGCGAGGTTACGTTTTTTTTTCTACATGTCCTTTATGTCCTTACCGGATGGGGATACACAGCATTTTCCGTTATTCCGAGAGGATTGAATTCATCGTGCAGTCTAAGCGCTAATTCGACATCCCGATCTCTTTCATCCTGGTTTACTTTCTTTCGTGACATGATTGAATTCGATCGCTTTTGAATGGAAGACCGTAATTGTATAGTCCGCGATCGAATATATTAAATATCATAACGGTACAAACAATACAAAACATGGATGAAAAAATTAAGGCAGTGAATCAGGCAATAACAGCAAACCACAACAAAGTAATCTCATCTTCCTCTTGGCTTTGTGTTGTTTTATGCAACAGCACAGTATTTCAGTGTCAATTTGAATTATCCCCAGAATAATGGAATCTTGGCTCCAAAAGCAGCGAAGTGAGACGTACATAGAAGGACAGTTCTTATAGGCGGCCTGAAGACAAGTATTTTGCGACCCAAACTTCCGCCTGGCGGCGTGACGAGCGACCAGTTGTTCGGGAGGACTGTTGCAAAGTGAGCCCCGCCGCCCACGCCGCTTTGAGTAATCGACTTTGTTTTACGAACCGTTAATATAAGATATAGAAGGTGTTTCACGACGGAATGTTATCTGTGAAGTAGGTGTTGCAGGTAAAATTCTGAGTCGATTTATATAAGCGTGTATGGTTCACAGATCAACCCCTGAATTATTATTAATTTTTTCAGGCAGCCAATCAGACGCGCCGGTTGAACGGGATTACGTTGCTGAGCGATACGCACGTGTGGTAGTGTAGGTAGCCCCCACCATGCGTAGACACCTTTCGTCGGTGTGACCGCTCGTATTTGCTCGTGGGTGCGTAACCCAACTAAACGCAAACAAAACTCGAAATAATGATTATATTTAGACGTTTCGTGTCATATCGCCGGTCCATGTCGTTATATTTTTTTATCCTGGTGACAAATCCACCATTAAATTCGCCTTGAAGTCTCCATTTCTAGGGAAAAATGTCCGAAAAATATTCTATAAATGTTTTTTTTGCATTTTCTCATTCTAATTGAGCATTCTCAACATAAACTCGGGCATATTCGTGATCAGCAGAAAATTTATCATTAAATAGACCCTTTTAATAGTTTCAACACAGAAAAAAACATTTTTCGGCCACTTTTCCGGACTCTCAAGTCTCGAAATTTCAAAAGGTCGTTTCAAAGGTCGTACCATATAAACTTATATGCTATGGAGATAGACCACAGTGGAGAGAGATGGACACAGTGAAATGCCACATTCTAGAAAAAAAGAAGTTACTGAGAATTTAGTGAAAACATTTTGTTACCCCAAAAATCCAAAAAATGTTTGGATTTTAAATGCTTTTTTCATTGGTCCATTCCGATGTAATTTTATCCCATGAGCACGAATCTACCATCCATTTCCCCTAGAACCATAAATCTCCATGAAAAAATCGTAAAAAACTTCCTAAAACACGTTTTTTTTTGCAGTGTGCAGTGCTTTCGACGAAAATTCGATGATATTCGTAATCAGCTCAAAATTTTTGATCGGATGTTCGACGAATATCAAATCGGACTTCGCTGCCAAGAGTTGCTAGACGACAGACTCGTCTTTTGCGACAACACGAGTAAATTCCCGCTCGCACAATCTTCAATTATTCGTTAAGAATTGTTAATTCAATACTCTCATAAAAGGGTAAACAAGAACTTGACTGAATCGGGGTTGTTCAAGTATGTGGTAGTGACCATTGCCAATTGTAGAGCCATGAACTCCAGGTGCGTTTTAAGGTTACGTGATGCCGGTAAATACTTTACGAATGTTCAACGCAGGCTTTATTCAAATAGAAATGTCTTGAAGCTTCACGAACGGGGCATGTTTCAGGACATGTTTCCCGATAACAGTGAGTGAGTACTATTCATTTTTTAATCATGCTTATTTTCCCCAGCCAACACCCGCGATTTAGATACCGGTAATAGGTTAGCAAAATTGCTTTCACTGTGCACTTGTGGTGTCAATTATTGCGATTACGATTTGAAAAATGGAAATATAAGTTACATACATACTTTTGATGACGTATTATTTGCATTAAAAAATTAGTTGACATTGTAGAAAAAATTGCCCAATTTCATAATCTGTTTCTACCATGTAGAGTTTAAAGTTGAACTTTTATTGAATACACTATCTACAAAAAGATCGATATCCTTTAGCCTTTATCACTAGATTGTTCAAGCACTCAAGTGTATTTCTTTTTCCATACTTTGGCAGATCTAAAATAAGAGATGTGCTTGTGGGAAGTCCACAATGCGTCTATGCCGGTTTTGATCCTACAGCGGATAGCTTACACGTGGGAAACCTTTTAGTCCTGATGAATCTGTTACATTGGCAGAGAGCGGGCCATCAGGTGATCGCCCTGCTAGGTGGAGCGACAGGGCTTATAGGAGATCCCAGTCACAGAACGAAAGAGCGCAGCGAGCTCAGTGAATTAGTAGCGAAAGAAAACCTCGATGGCATATCTGCCAATATACAGATGATATTCAAGAACCATCAAAATCACTTTTGGGATAATAAGCGGTATCCGCTCAAAGTGCCAATCATACTTAACAATTTGGAATGGTACAAGGGCATAGATGTGATAGATTTTGTGCGAGATATCGGCAAGCACTTTCGTCTCGGTGTAATGATGGGACGAACGTCGGTACAGTCACGCTTGAATGCCGAAGGCGGCATGAGTTTCGCCGAATTCACGTACCAAATATTTCAAGCCTACGACTGGTTGCATCTCGTGGAAAAGCACAATTGCTGCTTTCAAATAGGCGGCGCTGATCAAATGGGCAATATGATGTCCGGCTACGATCTCATAACTAAAATGACACCAAAGTATGTGTACGGGCTCACGTTACCCCTCATCACTGCAGAGGGTGGCAAGAAGTTTGGTAAATCTGTTGGCAACGCAGTCTGGCTATCGCCTGAAAAATCCTCCAGCTTCCAGCTCTATCAGTTTTTCGTCAGAACCAAAGATTCCGACGTGGAGAATTACCTAAAGCTGTTCACGTTTTTGCCACTCGGTAGAATCACAGAGATCATGAGGAGCCACAAACAAGCCCCGGAGAAACGTACAGCTCAGCGCGAACTTGCAGAAAACGTTACTCTTCTCGTCCATGGACGTAAGAAAATTTGATTCTAAAAGCACTTTCATTCTAAAAGAAAATGATCCTTTCAAGTTTTCACAGTAATTGCGCTTTTATCTTTACACTTGTCGCTTCGTAATTCAATCAGCATGCTTGTTTCAGGTGAAGGATTGGACTCCGCAAAGTACGCTTCGACCATCCTCTACAGCAATTCCATAGAGACACTGTCGAACATGAGCGCTGATGAAGTTGTTCAGGTTTTCGAAGGCGCGAAAGTTACGGAAATGCTGCAACGACCAGGTCTCACCGTACACGAACTCACGATGCACGTAAAGTGCTTCAGGACCGACCACGATGCTATGAGAATTATACCTGCTGGTGGACTTCACATTAATCATCAGAAGATCACAAACCCTAGCGAAGTTATTGCAGAGAGTGTTCACGTACTACCGAACAAATTGACTCTTCTCAGAGTGGGGAAGAAAAGTTATCACATTGTCAGATGGATCTCGTGATAAGTTGAGTCAAATATACCGTGTATAAATATACTACTTTTAACCTGGAGAAGTTCCATTCACCGCGAAATTGCACGATACATTTTATATGACTATATTTATTGCCACAATCTTCTCAAGAAATTTCCATGCTGAGTAATATCTTGCGAATGCTATCCTTCAGAAGTGGAAAATCACGTCGGGCTTCTTCCATGATTTCTTTCAAGTTTGAGCTAATAGTACGTTGCTTGTGCAACTCGTCGTTTAGCGAAAGCTCGGACCTGAAGTGCATCTTGTATCGTCCTTCCTTGACATCCTGGAGCAATCGAACTTTCCGCTGTTTTTGTACCAAACACTCCAGTTTCTGTGCAGGATAAATGTGGAACATGGAGAAGAATAATTCTCAAGCTTTGATAAAAGCGGCATTAGGTAATCTTGTATTTAATGTTTCGTGCTACATTCTATATTGTTGGTCAATCAATGATACGTGAGCAAGAGAAAAAAAATCAAGATCTTACGTACATGACACTTGACGAGTTCAGCTTCGGTAATCTGCTTGTCGATGTCAGGAATATCGTCCTCGTGAGCACGACGTACTCGCTGATTTTCGTCCAATTGTTCGAGCAAAATTTTCTGCTGGCCTTCCAGCTCCAAAATTTGATTTTCCATCTGTTTAGTTTCCTATGATAGAGAAAATGTTATTGGTGAAGATGAAACAGTAGCTCAATCGATTGAACGACCAAGCATTTTACGTTTCCTGCATTCTTCACTCACCTTATTAATTTGCTTTATTTTCAGTTTCTGATCATTCATGCGCTTCTCAAAAACAACTCGCTGATTGTGCAATCCTTTGGGATTTTTTTTCTCGCGTGCCAAAGCTCCTTCCACTATAACGTCTCTTCGAGCAACGCAAAATTCCATGTCGCGAATCATCTTCTCCTGAGCTTTTCGTAAATGGCACAAACGCATTTCCATTTTATGAATTTCGCTTTTCATGAGAGCCACGTCGCCACCGTTGCAACGTTCCTCCTTGAGTTTTTTCGCAGTCTCCGTAGCCAGCTGAACCTGTTGATTTCAGTATATTATCGATTTTCAAATTGTGTTTGAATTTATAGAGCGATTTTAGTTGTTATTTAATTAACAGTACCGAACATTCTGCAAAAGTATCTTACTTTTTTTTCCCATGAAAGAGCCTCCCGCTGGGCATCTTTTAGTTGTTCTTCAAGATTTCTGCGATCCGTGTTGAGCTCTTTAATATCATTTTGCAATTTCAACAATTCGGTCTCAGCATCGCGTAGAGTTTCGATACATTCGTTCTTGGCAATGCAATTTTTGTCCTCAAGATCGTCGTGTACTTCGCGCTGAGCAGCAATTCGTTCATTCGCCACAAGTAACTTCTGTTGAAGGTTCTTAATAGTTCTGCATATATTTTCTTCCTCTTTTTGCTGCGCTTCGATTTCGCGCTCTAGTTTCAAGCTTTTTTGCTCCATAATCGTTATTTGCTTGCCGAGAAGATCGATCTCGCGCAATTGGTCAGTGCGTTCCTCGCTCAGCGTGACCATGTATCCCTCCTGACGTAACCAAACTTCCTGGGCTACGCGATTGCTCGTTTCCGTTTTCTCAATGCTCTTTTCCAGTTCTTTTATCCTGAGATCGCGCGGGTTGATTTCTTCGCCGTTCGCTAACCCGGATATGATCTGATATGATATGAAAAGAATGGTTGAAGTGATAATCAAAAGGAGCGCAATTGGAACATGACGCTTCGTACCTCTTCGATTTTCTTGTTGAGGCTAACGATTCTCTGTTGCTTCTTCGTGATCATGGAGTCACACTTTTTTATTTCGTTTTGCACACCCTCCCATTCTTTTTCCTTGTCCGTATTTATTCGTGTCAAATCTTCGACTTCGTATCGCTCAGCTGCCACGAGAGACTTCAATTTTTCCAATTCCAGAATGTTCCTTCCGTAATTATTTTCCGTTTGGAACATGGCCAGTTCTTCCTCGCGCATTTTATCGCGAGCTTCACGGAGCTTCCGGTTCAGCAATTTCGTCGTTTTGTCATGGGAAATTTTTCCCTCGAGCCTGAAGAGTATCGCGTCCTCGAGTTCGTTCTTCGAGATCCTCAATTTTTCCAGCTCCTTGTCGAGCACCTTTTCCTCGTCGACGCATCGTTGATTAGCCTGAAAAAATGTGAGGCTATTAACTTTAAAAATGTCGCAGAGAGCAAGAGAGAGATAATACTCTATTTTTCCAGTACTCACCCAGCATGCCGTATCAAAGTCGCTTTGCATCTGCTCCAAGAGTTTCGACGTATCGATCAATTGACCTTCTACGTTATCCATTTTGTTTTTTTCATCCTCAATCGTCATGAGATTGTAACGTATCTCATTTTCGAGTCTGGTCTGTATCGAGGTCAGACGTTCGTTCGTTTCCATTTCTTTCTTCGTGTCTTTCTTGAGCTTCTCTAGTTGCGAGCCTAACGTCGTCAACGACTCGCGGATCTTTCTGCGAAATACATATATTTTTCTTCACTACGTTACGTTTCGTTGCAAAACGGTGGAACTTTTGAGCGGAAAATCTGCATTAATGTGAATGGTGTTGAATTCAAAAGTCAAATATAGATACGTCCACCAAAGCTTTTGAAATTTCAATACGGTTCTATTTGGTTTTGGTGACCGAAGTAATGAAAGTTATATTTACATGTCATCGTAGTAATAAAATGTTTCAATCTATCTAGATTCTAGTATTGATGTTTCATAGGACGTGTCTAAGGCTAAAATAAAAAAATGTCTTCAAACATTAATCGGGGTTGACCGTTTTTTGGAAAAATTATTTTATGTAGGACACAATGGTGGAGAAAAGAATAGAGAATGGACGTGACTGTTGGGTTACTCGCGTTCTTTGACAAGTTCTTCGTTGACTTTGTCCCTCTGGGAAATGCTGACGAGTACGTGATTCCATTCGGAAAACAATTTCTTCTGGGTCCTCTGTAGTCCCTCTAAATCTGTATTGGCGTCGGTTACAGTTTGCCCGGCGTCGAGTTTTTCCCTTTCCTTGATTTCCAGTTGTTCTCTGCAGTCCTTTATTTCATTTTCCAGCCTAGATATTTCTTCCATGAGATTCGTCAGGATATAATCCTCGTATTGTTTTCTCTTCAAGAGTTCTCTCTGCATAATTGCCTCTTTCTCTGTCATTCGTTTGGCAACTTTCATGTGATTGGTCATTTCCTTTTCCCATTCGTCGAAGTGACGATTCAGAGTGATGAGACATTCCATCTCATGGTTGAATTTGGATGTTGTATTCTTCTCGTTTTCCAGCTCTTCTTTCAAGAGTTTCCTCAGCTGCTTCGTCTCATCGATACTCGACTCCTTGACCTCACGCGCTTTAGCCAAATCTGCCAATTTCTTCTCGTATCTGCTGAGTATGTCTTGCTGACGCACTATTTCTTCCTGCAACGAATACAACTGCGCAGCCTTTGCTTCTCTTATTTTTTTCGACTCCTTCGCGTCGTTCTCCTGTGGTAAAAAAAATGTAGCTGTTTCTCATAGATGACAAATGCCAACCTTGTACATGGATGAACCTTGTATAAAACACTCACCAGCTGCAGAATATCCTCTGACAATCTGTTGTCGATTCGTGTCAAGTGGGCCTTGAGAGAATCCTGGAAACGTTTCATCAGTGGATCCTCCGGGTCCAAGACTTTCAAGTTTTCGCTTAACCCATTGGTCGTTTCGCTGTTCCATTGCGTCGTAGGTTTTGCTACTTCCTGTTCAACAGCATTTTTTTCTTCACATAACGTTACTGCAGTTTCGACTGAATTTCCAATTTCGGCCATTCTTGCAACACGGAGGACTGTGCGAGAAAACAGACGAATACAATCGCTGCTGAAATCGTTCGAGTAACAAGGTATCAGTGGATTATTGATGCACTTGATTATTGACGTGCAATACTCGAAGAGGAAAGTTACCGGGGCAATAGGACGCTAGTCTTCGTTACCATGGTGACCGAACTCGAGTTTAGTTTACCAAGCAGCCGACAGGGGAAGAAAGTTTGTTTTTCGTATTGCTACGTTATCAATAACGATATTCAGTGAAGCTACGCAGTAATCGGTTACAGAGAAACGCCATTTGTTTTTATTATCGTAATAATATAATCACGACTGGAAAACAATCAAATTTGCTCGATTATGGAGCAACCAAAAGTTTCCAGCCGAATGGTTTTTAAGATGGTCCTAGCGAAATAATAAACGTTAAGTAAACCGATAGTCCGTTTCTTAAAATATACACAGCAAAGGGTAGCTTCTACCCGAGAGCAAAATACAAAATCGAATTTTAATTTAGATGTAAATTACGAGAGATAAATGAATTTTGTGAGGGATCGATTCACCTAGCACTTCACGAAAAAAAATTGTGCATTTTCGTCGAATTTTCGAGAACAATTACATAATAACTAGTAATTTTTTGTGTATAGTTTTGAAAAAAGGTAGGTTCGAGAAAAACTGCGATCCACGTTGCGTTAGTGGTTCTTTAGCTGTAACCATGAGTTTTTTTTAAATATGCGTTTATTACATCACATGTTGAACCGTCCTCTTTAATTTGAGTTTCTAAAAAGTGAAGTTCATTTTAGCTACATTTGCACCATCATTCGTGATACGGAAATTTCAAAACTTGTATACTGGAAAAACTCATTCGATCAGCGTCGTAATTTCGCAGATAGCTCAACGATTTTACGCGGCTTTTTTTTATTGGAGGATGAGTGTCTCATTCCGCCACGTTATCGCCCATCCTTCGTGCATTTTTCATCTCTCAATCGATCTGGATTAAAGATACCTTACGGACCTGATAAAATCGCAACTCTATCGTTACACGCGACATCGAAAAAAGTCATTTTTTTCGAATATCGTAGATCTAACGAGGACGAATGGAATTTATTAGCGCGCTTCGTATTTATTGAGAACAATCGACAGAGCGGAGCTCAGTTCCTCGAAGCGACGTAAGAGGGTATTAGCGGTGAGTTCGAGCGGATATGGGTGGACAGTTCGTTCCGTCCGGTCCAACGTATCGTTTCGGTTTTCTGCCCGGTTATAAATTGTGATCGCCAGCTTCAAGCCGTTGGCGGATCGCCGTCTAAACGGGCGAAGTGGTCTGTCAGGAACGTTTGCAGCCGTAATTATTTAGCTCAACAGAAGTACGGGGAGGAAATTCTACACGGGTAGGGACACGCACCGTTTTGCACAATGGCTTCATACCTCCGGTGAGTGCGCAAGCTTCGACGAGATAGATTTTAAAAAACATTGTTCCATGCAACGTCTCTGGATACTCCAACAATCACTGTGGTCAAAGAATTAATCGTGAAATAAAAAAATACGTAACGCCGGCTTTGGCTGTTCAATAATTCAAGGCACGGGAGAGCGGGGAGGGGGGCGGGCTTCGAACCGCGGTCAAGTTCTTATTTGTTTCGGATTGATGATACTCTCCGACCGCGAAGCGTGATGATGTGTGAACTCTGCGCTCGACATCGCTTTCATCCCGTTTCTTTTATCTATTTTAAATTTTATTATTCTTGACACAGCTTCCTCTTATCTCCGAACCTTTGACACGTTCGAGATGCAAGTTTGCAGAATCGAACGAAAATTTATTAAAAATACTCAATGCGAAAAGTGTTTCAGCTAATCGAGTATCTTATCCAAAGTATTTCAGCTAATCGACTGTCTTATGCATTTTTATTCTTTCTTCGACTCGTACGCTAACTTGCAATCATATAATTATACTTTTGTAAAAAAAAAGAGAAGATTCGTAATTAACCTTTTCTTTCCGTTTAAAGTAAAACGAGATGGGCAATACATGAAGAAAATCTTCCGAACGCAATAAATTTTGAGTTATGGTCAATCAAATAGATGAAAATCAAATAAACGAAAATGTGATTTTTTTTACCTTTTATACTATATTCGGTACACGTCTTTGCCCCTGCATAATTTTGACATTATCCAGTCTTTTTTCTAAAAAAATAATTAACCAAATTCATTAAAATTTTGAAGTAAACCTTTCATAGTAGTAAGTACAGTTGAGAACGCAATACCTTGTTACAATCATATCGGAAACTACAATTTTTTTTCCTTCAATTTTGTCTGTGCCTGAATATTTTTGATATGGATAGTAGAATTTTTGCACATTTCAGAAAAAACAATAGTATGCTATTAGTGTTTGATGCAGCCTGTATTATAGATGCAGCTTTGATCAATTGCAAGAGTGAGATGAATTTGTTTTTAGACCTTAAATGTAAAATTTTCTACATCAGCAAAATTCTTCCAAATGATAAAAGGGCTCCATGATTAGAATGGAGTCACTGAACATTTCATTGCAAATTTATGTTTGATGTATTTTGAAAAGGAAATGTCAATAAAAGCATCATAATTGGTTTTTGCAGGCTGGGGGTTCTGATGCTGTGTCTTACGCTCGCTGTTCACGCAGTGAAGAAGGAAGATTTCAAAACTTGTGAACAGAGCAGTTTTTGTCGGCAAGTATACAAAAACATTGGAGTTTTTACATATATATATTCTTGATGTTAATCTGTATGAATAAAATTATAATTTTATAATAATATAATAATGATAATAATGTTCATTCAAATTTCTTGCAGACGCTGTCGCAAGGTAGAGCCAGGGAAAACGGCTTACGAATTGCAAAGCAACACAGTGACCGTGAATGAGTCCACTCTCTATGCCGATTTGTACAACAGGGACACCGGAGTTTACTTCGTGCTCCAGTTGACTGCGCTGAAAGGAAATATCTTCAGGCTAGTAGTGAACGAGAAGGAGATCGACCAGCGAATCAATTATAAGAGATACGAAGTTAAGGATGCACTGAAAGGTCCACCGGAGACATCGAAGTTGAACGTGGTCGAGACGACATCGGATCACGTGACCGTGGCTAATGGAAATGGGAAAGCCGTGGTGTATTTCAATCCATTCAGGATCGATCTTTATTCCGATAACGAGCTCGTTATATCAGCGAATGCTCGGGGTCTCATGAGGTTCGAACATTTGAGACTGAAACCTGAAAGGTTTGTAGAAGTTTGGGAAAATTTGTATGTGGTCATCCAATCAGTGATCCATTGGGTCATTCATCGTTTAAGAATGATAAAGAATGGTCGAAAACGATTCGTTGTTTTTCAACAATGACGACTGTGACCATTGTGATTATGTCCATTAATTGGAGAAGAAACTCAGTGTTGTCGCGTGCCGTAGGAAACCTGAGGGTGAGACAACAACCGAAGAGCCGACGGAGGTCACCGCGTCGCCCTTCCCGGGTGACGGTGCCGAAAACGATCCAGGCGCTTGGGAAGAAAACTTCACGTCGCATCACGACACCAAGCCGTATGGCCCCGAAGCAGTCGCCCTTGACTTCAGTTTCCCCGGGGCTGAACATGCATACGGGATACCCGAACATGCTGATTCCCACGCCCTGCGGTCAACCAAAAACGGCGACCCTTACAGATTATACAATTTGGACGTTTTCGAATACGACGTAAACGAGCCAACTATGGCACTTTACGGTGCTGTGCCCGTCCTCTATGCTCATGGGTACGCCATGGGAATTTCTCTTTCGCTTTCCACATAATTGAATATCATTTTTTCATATATTCTGTGTATAGGTAACATTTATAGGCCTTTGGGAATTTTGTTGTATATGTTATAATTTGCCGAATTCCACTAAGAAAAAATTAAAAATTGATGAAAGCTTTGCTTTCTGGTGGTTTCTCGTTTATGATGATGAGCTTAATCAAATGTACCGCTAAAACTTTCCGACATGGAATTTTCAATCGATATATTGTTTTCTTTTTTTTAATTCGAAGCGAGTTTATCTCTAAGTGTTGCGCAACGATATCGTAACAACGAATTAATACAGAATGTATTGCCGACAGGACGGAACGGACTTCCGGCATATTCTGGCACAACGCCGCAGAAACTTGGGTCGACATATTGTCGAGTGCCGATAACAACGTCGTAGAGAGTATCGTCAGTTTCGTATCAGGCACAACCAAGAAACCCCAGGTCGACGCTCACTTCATGTCTGAGTCTGGAATCATCGATGTATTTTTCCTAATGGGACCACGACCCATGGATGCTTTCAAACAGTATACCGACCTCACTGGAACTGGAAACCTACCTCAAGTACGGAGTTAACAAATTTATTTTTAAGTTACAACCTGGCTTTGGAAGACTTTAGAATTTGCAGCAAAGCTGACGTTTACTTATCGCAACATTCTTCTCCGGTTCGAAACAGATGTTCACGCTGGGCTATCATCAATCACGATGGAACTACAACGACCAAGAAGATGTGACGACAATAGCCGACAATTTCGATACCCACGATTTGCCGATGGATGTAATGTGGCTGGACATCGAGTACACCGACGGAAAGAAGTACTTCACCTGGGATCCTCGAAAGTTTCCGAATCCCCTCGACATGATCCACAATTTGACGTCGAAGGGTCGAAAATTGGTGGTAATAATAGATCCACACATAAAGCGCGACAACAATTATTTCCTGCACAACGATGCGACGAATCTCGGTTACTACGTGAAAACGAAGGACGGCAAGGATTACGAGGGTTGGTGCTGGCCGGGTGCTTCGTCCTATCTTGACTTCTTTGACCCGAAAGTGCGGGATTATTACTCGAATCTTTACTCGCTTGAGAAGTTCCACGGTACAACGAACGACGTTTACATCTGGAACGACATGAACGAGCCGAGCGTTTTTAACGGACCCGAAGTGACGATGCCAAAGGACGCGTTGCATTGCGGTGCGATAGAGCATCGGGATGTGCACAACATAAATGGTCATTCCTTCATCATGGTCACTTACGAGGCGCTCTACAAGAGATCGGGTGGCTCGCTTAGACCGTTCATTCTTTCGCGTTCGTTCTTCGCCGGAAGTCAGAGATACGTGGCAATATGGACCGGTGATAACATGGCCGAGTGGGCTCACCTGCGTGTCAGTTATCCCATGTGTCTGACGATATCGATAGCGGGAATACCGTTTTGCGGTGCTGACGTCGGTGGATTCTTCAAGAATCCTGACTCCGAGCTTTTCATAAGATGGTATCAGGCGGCCTCTTGGCTATCCTTTTTCCGTCAGCATTCTCACATCGAGACGAAGAGACGCGAGCCCTGGACCTTCAACGAGGAAACAACGCAGATCGTTCGGGACGCTTTGCGCATGCGTTACTCCTATCTGCCGCTCTGGTACACACTTTTCAAGGAACACGAGACCAACGGTTATCCAGTTATGCGACCTTTGTGGGCGCACTATCCGACCGAAACGGCGACTTTCGCGATCGACGATCAGCTCCTTCTTGGCGATGCTATTCTTGTACGACCAGTGTTCGAACCGTCGGTTTCCGAAGTCAAAGTTTACTTCCCGGGTATGGGCCAAGTTGTTTGGTACGACGTTGATACGATGCAACCCCACAAGCAACCCGGGCTCGTATCCATTCCTGTTACCCTTCACAAAATACCCGTTTACCAACGTGGTGGCTCGATTGTACCGAGAAAAATGCGAATTCGTCGCAGCACCGTACCGATGAAGGACGATCCTTACACCCTCGTCGTCATCGCCGGCAACGATGGCACCGCAAACGGCACTCTGTACATCGACGATGAAGTCAGCTTCGAATATCGTCATGGAAAATACTTGTATCTGCAATTGGTATTCGACGGACAAAAGTTAACCTCCAAATTTGTCAGCAAACGAGCCACGTATGAGACAAAGAGTTGGCTCGAGAGGGTCGACATCGCCAATCCACCTCCAGGAGTCGTATCCGCCAATCTCATCTCTCAACGTACGTCACATTATTTTGTCGGCTTAAATTTCATTTTGATGTTCATATGTTTTCACGATGCTTTTAATTTTTCTTAGTTTTGATTCACTTGGTTAAAGACTGAATTTTTTTTAGCTCTCGATTTACGATACAAAGTTCGTTTGGGTTATTCATAAAAAACATTATTCTTGCAGAGTTGGGAAAAGTGGCCCTCGAAGCAAAGTACAATCCGAATAACAACGTGCTCACTCTACGTAAGCCAGGTGTAAATATGGGCGAAGAATGGACCATCGAGCTAGTTCATTAGGATAATACACGTTTCTTCTTTCTGATTGAGCACACATCTCTGCAATAGGCTTAGGAAAATACAACGTAAGCTACCGACGCTTCTACCGTTATCATAACGTACCATTATTCTTGTACTCATTATCGAAAGCTCTTCGAATCGAACAGCCACCATGGACTTCTGTGATTTGAGTCGAGAGAATAAGAAGAGGAAAAGGGCGAGCAAGTAAAAATTGATATCTATGGTCAACCGACTTTTCCATGCGCTCTTGTTTCGCCAATTTTGTATAATTGGAAAGTTCTCGAAGCTTTACGAGTGTCGCGGCCCTCGGAGAACTTTATCCGCATTTTATCCGCATTTAACGAGGAATTCGAGCATTCAGCGAGCCGATTTATCTCCGCTTTTGTTAACATTTTAAATAGCGGGAAAATAATTGATTTTCGATAAACGCAGCGAAGATAATTGTTGTTTTTTTTTAATTTGTCTTACACAGCCATTGATACAAACAGACTCAATAAACTTTTTTTTACATCGCGAGAATACACCTTTTTGTACGCGTACTCTCAGCGACGGTTGTCGATTAAAAAAAAGAGGAGAGATACCAATTTCGTTCAATATGACGTGACGTGACACTTTACGATTTACGCCCGCTCCGTCGGCGCTTGTTTGTGCGCCAGGTACAAGAAAACAATGGATGAAAGTGCTGATACCAAAAATATAACGTCGAACCAACGATGATAAAAGTTGAATTGCAAGTCGCCCAACACTTGAGTTATTATTATACGATACTCGGCGGGCATGTTCATCCTCATTAGGAGTACCGACGAGACGAAATACATTCCCTGAAATAAAAAAAAAAGAGAACACAATGAACAACAGTCAATACTGTGTAGCGAAGAATCGAATTGTCGTGAACATTTATGCTTATAAGTGTGAAGAAATAGACGACCAAAGTTGGTTTTTCCTTTTTTATTTTCGTTCGTGTACGTACCATTATCTGCGCCAGTATGAGAACTATGATATTCGACGATTTGCTGCTCGATATCGCGTAGAAGAACTGCAGGCGAATAAACGAATTAGGACTTCAATAAGGGTCGAACGGTTTTACTATGTATTTCGTAGAACAGACATTTTTCAGGTTCACATGCATTCTCGATTTGGGAACTTCTGCAGGTTCTAATTAGGTAGATACGTTACCTTGGTCAACGTGAGTAACAAGCCCCGTATGGATGTGACGACGATGCACCCAACCAGGAAGAACGATATGTGTTGGGACCAAAACGTGACATTGATGTTGAAGCCGATCCAGTGTACGGCGATTTCTATGCCACGTGTAACAGGATCTTTCTTACCGACGCGATCGAAGACGATATTGATGGTTGACTGAAAAAGCGAATGCATTCATTTTTCTTTTCAAACGTAAAGGGATAAACGACAAGTTGAAACATCAATGGCACAGATGGGACTTACAATAAATATTTTCCACATGCAATAGATAGAAAAAAAGTAGCCAAGGAAGTTGAAATATTTTCCTTGCCAGGTCGCAGCCCACTCTAGTCGTTCCCTTGCGTTTTGGATATCATGAGCCTCCAGAAACAATTGCCGGGAGAGTTCTTCCAATCCCGCAATTTCCTGCCTCAACTGCTTCACATCTAAGGAGACAAATTCGAATTCAACGGAGCTTCGATTAATTTGATAAACTTCTTTGAAAACGAGTGAGAAGAAATCGTAAACGGAGAGGAATGTATAAGGCAAATTGATTTAGGCAGAAAGTAAGTTATCAAAAGCTTGGCTTAAAGATATACGATAATTTTTCTCAATTACTTTCTTGATTCCTCTGACCACCGCCTAGAGGTGACCACATGCCCCATAAACGGGATCTCGACTCGGCCTGGGCAATTCCCTCGCCCTTTTTTGCGAGCGCTATTCTCTTCTTTTTCGCCACTATCATGTCCATCGTCTGCAGCAGTCGTCTCTCTACTGCTTGTACGTCCGAGTACGAGACCGGACGCATGAAACAGGCCATTGACGAGTACGGATAGTTGACCGCTCCGAAACCCGACAAAAGTGCCATTACCGTTACGCCGATGACACCGATACGACTGATACCTTGTTCTATCGATAGAACACCCTTCTTCGGGCTCAGCAGCGGAAATGGATCACCCACTTTCCAGAACAAGTAGAGATAAAAGAGGTAAACGAGTAACGTCAGTGGCCGTATCCAATTCAGTCTCACTGCAAATCACAAAAGAAGTCTAGCATAAACTCCAATGATGCAACATTCGTGATATCTCAGGTAAATTATTTTTATTTACCGAATCTGACGTTGCTTATAATAAAATATGCTATGTAAAATGGTATCAAAACGATGACCATGAACAGCAGCATGTAGAGTCCAACGTTCCAGTGAAAGTATCTGGAACTGTAGAGAAAAAGTATATCTTGGTAATTCAACAACCACTGGCATTAGGGGCAGTTGTATTATCCTGTTTAATCTGATCGATTTAAGCTATGAACTCTTACAAAAAATGCAGTTTTCTATGGTTAAGCAAAAATTATCTTGCAATATACATGGCTTTGATGAATAATAACTGGGAATTACCTTGAGTCCAGAGTTCCGACGATCTCAAAAATGATCAACTCGAACATTGTGCAAGACAAGGAGAAAGTTGTAGAGAATATGAGCTGTACCAGTCTGTGATGGACTTCATAATCACGGAATAATTTCTTCACAAAAAAAACCCATCCACCCAGGAAAAAAAATACCTGAAAGGAGCAATTGCCATTGGGAAAAAAAAATTGATGTTTCTTATCGTTGATTATTTTCTGCACGTCGAATCGGGAAATATTTTCATTAACGAGAGGCGATCTGAGTCGGTAATCAAAATTACAAGAAAATTCCGTACGTCGATGAAACAAAAGGTTGTGTTAGGAAGTTTTAAGAGAATTTTGATAATTCGCTTGGTTTCATAATTACACTTTAACGCAATGACAAGAAATAAGCAATTCTCGTGCAATGGTAGCGTCTTAGGATTTATTTCATCAAACGATTGCAAAGACAAAATGAGTAAAATGTGACGTGTCCGAAGCTTCTTAACCTACAAAGTTCGAGCCGATCGTAATGCAAATACATCGATCTTAATGTGAAGCCGAGCGATTCTTACCTGTGTGATAAGAATAACGAAGGTATCTTCCAAAAGAGCCATTTCGCCATAACGCGTCTTTTGGCATTCGGTATCAGGAAATATCTATACCCGGTATCGAAACTTTGACAGCTTGAGCGGCTAAAAATTCCGCTTCCACCAAGCACGCTATAATTCTCATCGGCTAGCGATGTGAGACAGTGCAGCAGTGCAGCCAGATCGCGCGTAAAATCGACCCCCACTCTAGGGTCTTAGCGCCCATCACACAATGATAGGCGCGTCTGTCCGTGAGCGAGCTACGCTCGAAGATCTTCGGAGACAACCGAGCACGGCCGAACTTCCCGACCGCGCTACGGCAGCTACACCAACACATGGACGCTGAGCACGTGCATGTGCAGCCAAGTCAGAACAGAGCTCCGAGGAAAAAAGTAATCTCAACACCACTCGCGCGTGACGTCACCCGACGGCGCGCGATTTTTGAATTATTTAAATGCTTATTTAGCTTATTTAGCTGATTAATGTATAGAAAAAATGTATCGCGCACTCTGTTATCTTATTTTATTAGTTTTTATGTTTATTTAAATATAACAATAAATATAAATTACAACTTGTTTATCTTGTAAAATATTGTTTCCGCTTTACTCGCTCCCGTTCCTATGCTATGCCTATGCTGTCTCATGCCTCAATTGTAATTGATAAAGGTAAGCGGAAATATATTTATATTCCTATCATTATATTCATTATCATATACTTTCATCAAGCGACAAAGGATTATCCCCAAAAATAAGTTAATCGCCTATCCGTCCCCGAATAGCAAGTACCGAAAAGTCCGTGTATATTACAAGCGATCAGATGGTCCTGACAGAACGAAAAAATCGGCCGCGTTTTCAAGTCGAAGAAAACCCCTAAAAACTGCGGAAAAAAGCGAACTTACGAGATGCGAAAAACAAGTCAATCATTAAGCCAGCCGTGAATAGCATGTGCCAAAATGAACAAATACATTACAAGTGATCGGATGGTTTTGTTCGTAGCGTTCCAGGCTTCGGTTCGAAGGGGTACGGGAGCGATTCCCGTGCTCGGTACTTTTTCTTTTTCATCGTTATTACTATTTATTCTGATTTGATTAGTTATTTTTGTTAATTATCAAAACTATTTTTTATGGTTACCGTTAAGTGTCGAAAAATTTATCGCGCACTCTGACTGCTTATTTTATTAGTTAATGCAGTAATTAAAATATGATAATAAGTCAAAATTACAACTTTTCAACGTTTTAAAAAATTATTTGTTTGTAATTCATAAAAGTAAGCGGAAATATTTTTATATTCGTATTATTATTATATTAATTATCATACTTTCATAAAGCGATATAGCATTATCCCCAAAAGTAAGCCAATCATCCATTCGGTCGCGTGTCATAACTACAAAGTAGTGCACTAATAATTGCACTGAAACGGTGGCCCTGTGGGTAGCGTTCATGACTATGGATCGTGAGAGTGCGGGATCGCTTCCCGGGTATGTCACTTTTTTTTTTAAATTTTTTTTGTATGCGGCGAATTATTTATTCGTGAAACACTGCCACAACGGCGAATGCGTATATTCGTATTATTATAATATTAATTATCGTACTTTCATCTTGTGATAAGCATTATCCACAAAACTGAGCTAACCATTCATCCAACTGCGGAGCACAACTAGCCAGTAGATGCAAAAATATCTACAGTGATACGGTGGTCCTGTTGATAGCGTCCATGACTACTGATCGTGAGGGTGCGGGATCGCTTCCCGAGTCCGGTACTTTTTTAAAAAATTTTTTTTTCTATCGCGTGAATTATTTATTTGTGAAACACTGCGTCAACGGTGAATGCTTATATTTGTATTATTATAATATTAATTATCGTACTTTCATCTTGCGATAAGCATTA
>JAPYZI010000613.1:0-45931 GCA_030523105.1 Ophioninae sp. A BG-2022a
TATATATATATATATCATTTTCTTGCAAATGCGATCGAGAAATTTGACTTGCAACGTGTGGTAAGGGTGATGGTAAAATATGTCCTAATGCACTGTATCATTGGTGCATTAGAACATATTTTTCAACTTTACTCATTATTTGGCAGATTATTACTTGGAGAAGAACGATTCATTTTTTATCTTTCTTATAACTGTTTTTAAAAATTATTTTGTTGCGCTTTATTTCAAATTTGTGACATCTGAGTCAATTTTTCAACATGATTTTCTGGAACGAGTTAAACGAAACTCGCTGCCCTCCTTTTTTCACAAACATAAATAATTTTTCAGATACGTTGTGAAAAAAAAACCACCTGCCAATTTCTTCATGCCGGAGCTCTTTGAAAGGCAGTGGAAAAATTGGATTAAAAAAAAACTTGAGGATTTCATTTCTTACTTGAAAACTGGGTCATGGTTCAAGTTGGATTTTAATTGTACAGTTTACGAAAAATATAATCATATATATTAAAAACGTAGTCATGATAATATTTTTTTTCCCTCTTTATAAACATTAGTAAAGTTCAAATTGTTCGATAAAAAATAATACACACACACACACATATATACATATAATCTTTGATTAATTTTTAAAATTATTTTCTTAAAATACAATTAAACGAAATAATTAAAAAAATAATAAACTTAAAACGAGATTTAAAAAAAAAAAATATATATATATATATCTATATATATTATCACAACACGAAGGATGATTCTTAACTTTGTAAGGGATGAAAATTACTCCGACTGACCTTTTCTCACGAACATTACGCGTGTGCACTTTTAGTTGGCTATACTCGTATAGTTTATACGTTTACAATGAACCGTACACGGGGTGCACTTTCGAGATAGATATGCAGCGGAGAATGAGGGTTAATGGCAAAGGGGCCGTGACGGCTCCGAGGTTCACTATAGCAGTACTCATCCTGCACGACTCGTATTGTCCTCTGGTTCGTCACGCAGGCTCACTACATGGTGCGGTGCACGTACATGCCATACAAAACGTGGCATATACATTGATAAATTCAGGAATATATACACCCATAAATATATAAATAAAATATGTATAGTATATATTTATATTATTGTATATTTTCGTATATATATATATATATATATATTTACAGGTTTTTAGACATTGAAGAGCGAACAGCGCTCAGTTTCTTTTGGGTACGGACGCCTTTTATTCAATCCATAAGAGTACCACCCTCGGTTGGCTGATTGTCCTTCTCTAAGCCACAAAAAATTTCTCTCACTCTCTGTTACACTCTGCACCATTTTTTCTCCATTCTTTTTCTTTGCTCCTTTTTTTTTTGGAGCCCTTCGTTATCCCTTTAGCCCCGGACGTTCGTCATTTGTTCCTTGGTGTTACGTTGATACGCGTATGCTTCCACAGGCATTCATACTCATAGTATTTAGGCAGTTTTGTTGTTTTTTATATTTTTATTTTTTTTTGGTTTACAACACATCGCAACGTCAGGTATTATTATGCTCACCAGTTGCTTGGTTCAGCTTCATCAGCGTGGTTTTAATATTCTCGGTAAAAGAAATACCCAGCGGAGCTCAGAAAAAAGAGGTGCACATTTTTAGAGTGATGGAAGACGTTTTTGGTGATTTATTTCGACGCTGTTGGTTGAAATATTTTTAATGGATCATTTCATCGTTCCAGCCAGCTTAGGTGTAATTTTCACGGGATCAAGTTATTCGTTAATGAAGGAATAATAACGCGTATTGAAAATCAAGTTAGCTAGAATAATTTGGATCAAATTTGCGCACTTTGCAGAACCGGAAGAGTCGTCAGGCTGAAAAATGTTTTTCATTGCATGTATACTCATTCTGCAAATTACAATCGTTCAAAGGCATTTAAAAAATTGTGTTGCTGAGGATGATTTGTCCTCTCTAAATAACTGGAAACAAAAAATTCTAAAATATTCTACATCAACATATCGATGTAGCCCCAATTAAAATTATGACTATTTTATATCGCAAAAAAATATATATTAAATAGTATCGTTTTTTGAAAAAGTGTTGGAAAAGTGCCTTTTCTCGTCATTATTCCTGGGCAGGCATCCTGGACCAGTTCGACGATAAAGTGAGTGCGCAAACTTACCCCATTGGCCAAGTTTACCCTGAACGTCTCTAGGATAAAAAATATTTTATCCACTCAAGGTTATTAAAACTTCCGAGGAGTGTGTTTGTCATTTATGAAAAGTGGAGTTTCGTGATTTCAAAAGTGTATCGAATAAGGCAAGTGAATTAATATCAAGTATTATTAGACTTCAAAAACGGTTCATCCAAAAGTAGGGTAGAGTTCAACCGGACCGTAAATAGTTTTCTGCTTTTCCGAAAGTTAGCTTCGACAAAACCGCGTAAAAACGTAACGCCATGGAATAGGAACTCAGTTACAAAAGTTGAGGTTCAAAAGATCACTCTTCCGGATCGGAAATCTGATAAATACGAGCTACATTGAACGTTGCCACCTCGAAATTTTTTTCCATCCGTAAGTCCATCCAGATGACTGCTATCGGAGATAATTCTTCAACTGGCAACAATTGTTCCATATTGGAGATGGAGGCCTAGATGAAGCATCCCAGCATCGAGCTATTCCTCCAGAAGGGTACAAGGTTACCGGAGTGGGCTCGTTGGTAAACTCCTCTCTTATCTGCGAATCCTTATCTCCAGTTCAAAGTTGAGCATAAAAAGTATGCCTCGAACATCCAGTTGCCGGGGAATTGGAAAACCGGACAAAAGGAAGAGAAGAAGAAAAACCGAACAAAAAATGAGGAGAAGGATATCGAACGGCCCGTGAAAGAGATAAAACGCATTGTCATCCGCTACGATTCAGTAGTACCGACGTCACGTCCGTGAACGAACGTGCACGATCGTAAGAGGACTGGTGTAACAGGTGATCGCCTTCATGCTGCGTCGCTTTCCCACACACACGTATACACACACCACAACGAACAGCCTGCTTGATTTCACATCAGCTTCCCTTTCCGCATTTTCGCACGTGGGTTACGATCGGCTGATTTTCTGGGTCAGCTTTGCGGCTGCGGGTGTAGGCACTCGTGCAAAAGTTTCCGCACCGAGAGTTGTCCCTCGCGTCCACCTTTCGCCACCTAGCTCCTGTTCGATTGAAAATGCGCGTACTTTCGGTCGATTGATAAAATCATGGAACGATTGTTCTTGGTACGATTCTCGACGGAATATCAACGCTTGAACGTGCAAGAAAATCCCGAATGAGATTCCGATAAGCTCATGCCTCTTATCAGGCTGAAATTTTTCGAAGACCTTCCTATCAATGTTCCAAGAGGAATCCCAATAGGATTTTCCAACCCTCTCGATGGTTTTCGCAATGTCGAATTTTTACAATTATTTCGTTTACTGTATTTCTATTGTACTGAACATAAGTAAATGAATACCGAACGACCCAAAACACCGAAAAAAAAACATATCCAACGTAGCAAGCCACTCGTACATGTCTGAACGCGAACGACCAGATAAAAAAACTTCTAAATTCAATGTTTCAAAAATTATTGCTAAACCCGAAAAATTCTTTGGGAGCGTCTATGGCAGTATTAAAATAAAGCTTTGTGAAAAAATTCAGCTCGATCAGAGGAGTATACTTTTCGGAACTTCAGCCAACGTCACTTCATAAAAGCTATCTTGCTTTATTTACGACGAAAATTTCATATTAGGTTTGTCTCAAATGCCCTTAGTATAGAAGTCCACGGTTCATCCGTAAACCCTTTCGGTAGGAGTAGGATCAAAGGTGCGGATGAATGAATGTTAGCGTATAGAAGTACCGTTCGACCGTAACAAAGTATATACGAAGCCGTTTATTCCGGTTGAGAGGGCTGAGCTCATCGTTCGTGGAGAGACATCAACCGAGGGTCATGGTGAAGGATCACGCGGAACCGGAAGTCGTCCGGAATCGCCAATTTCGAGCTTTCAATACCCTAAAGTTGACGAACTTTCATCGATCGTTCATCAATCGCAGTTCGGGTTAAGGTGATCCGGCCGGATAACTTTTCGATCCGGCTTCGTTTTCCTTTTCCCAGACTTGGGCAGTCTGAATTCAGATTTGCGCATCCTTTGTAGGGACGGGAAAGTAGCGAAGTAGAGATCGCCATCGTGCAATCAAGTCAGCCATCACAAACGAGGGTCTAAACAGATGGAGTTCCTGTATCCACAGAGCGATGCATCAATCGTGGTCTTAACGTCGTCGAATCGATAATTATGACGTATCACGCTTCTACGTATTCGCGGGACGTTCATTGATCCGATAACAGTGATGTTCACGGTTGAATCGCATTGGCGAAGGATTACAGATCAAAGCTGTCCAGAGCGGATGTCCCTGGAGAAAGATCATAACGGGCTTCTCGTATTGAAGGTCCGAAGCTCCGGGCTACTCCGAGTCTCTTTAAATAGCATTGTCACGAAAAATTGTCACCGGATGAAGCCGGGCTGATTCGGACCTGCCGGAAATCCGACTACGTTCGTCCAGCATTGTCGGAACGATTCATCAGACGTTGATGAAAGCACGGAAACCTCCGAAACTTGGACTAACCTCGATGAAACCCATCGACTACACTAGATGATACCAGGGCTGCTGAAGATTCCCCAATATGCAGAATACTGTACCAATTTACGATTGATGGTTCGTGCGCTTCATTTTCAATAATATTATTTACTTTTATTCATATCGAATAAAAGATATCAATTTAACTTGCAACATTTTTTTGTAATAAAATGAAAGAAAAGATCAAAGAAAATAAAAAAGACTCTGGAATTTTGTACCAACTTTTCGGAGAACAATCTACCCAGAAATCCCCTAAACTGCTTGCACGTAACAATTTCAATAAATCATGCACAATTAAAATCAGCGTTACCCGGCGGCTGGAATTCTTCAGATTTTTCCACAGCTACAATGGGTTCCTTAAGTACCCTTGAACCAGGGTGTTTCGAAGGGCAAAACGTTATCACAATCGTTTGGTGGTTCACACAGGGTCCGGTTGATTATTGGGGCTCGAGTAGCCGCAAAGCCACTGGCCTTCTGTTACCAACACCACGCGTGCCATCCTCGATCGTGGCGAGTAATTATCGGAGTGCACTCATGCCTGTTTGCTAGTTCTGGCCAGTGTTTGGCTTTGAGCGATTCTCTCGAGGTGTACAAAGGTTTCGTGACGTCACATTGCGCCGGAGAGCCGTTCCTCAACGGAAAATTAATCCACGAATTTGCTGAGACCGAAGGCGAAGAGAGAGAGAGAGAGAAAGAAGGGAGGGGAAGAGAGCAAGTTCCATTTCGTTGGGACTCACGTTGCAGACCGGAGTACATATTTGTGTAAGCGGAGGCGTGCCAGTGTTGATGGGGTGGCAGGTAATGGAGTCCGGGAAGAGATGGAGGAAGGCGATATTCCGAAGGAGGAAAAGACATTACCGGTCGGACATGCCAGCCGGAGTGCGGTGTATGAGCCGGGGTGTAGCGAGTTCGGTGTACTACTAGGTGTACAACCAGATGGGGGCTAAAGCTGAAGTAACGGCGAATGGTGTTGGCTAAAGCTAAAGAGCAGAGTAGAGATGTGTTCCAAAGGGGTGGAAGCATTTCCGTAACCGGGAAACAAGATATTCCAACGGGTTTCCCTCCCCCCCCCCACATCTCTAGCTCTCACTCTCTCTCTCTATCGCTATCTCTCTTGCCCTCCCCATGTATCGCGGACTATTTAATGTAGATGGTAGTTCCGTTGCCTGATGCTTCTGCCCCAAAGCATGCAAACGGCAAACAGACCCATGACTGTACACACGCATATATACAAACTCGTTCATACGGGCGAGTGTATCAAGCATCAGCTAACAAAAGGGCTTCCCTCGAAGTAACTCCCTGAGCCAAATCTACTGAATCGTGCCTCACCCAACAGCCTACATGGACCGCGTTTGTATCGAGTGTGTAGATGGCTTATGGTCCTCTACAAACAGACATTTATACCGGTGAAAACTGGACACTGGTGGAGACCCAAACAAATCCTTCCAATATACGTTCGACACCATCAGTCTCATATTTTTTATCTAATGGACTTTCGTCGCTTTTGCACGGGGGATGATCGATTATTGATGTCAATCGTGTTGAGGACACGATTCGCTCTGAGACACCCCGTATACTCTCTTCCTTAAAGCCAGTTTTATCCTTTGTGACGATGAATAGTTGGAATCGTCTTTTTTTATCATTTCCAATTTTGTAGGGTTTTGGACACATGGGTCAAACGATGTTTTTATCTCTTTAATGGATTAATCGATTTACACGAACCTTCGCGCAATCGAAAGCAAATTTCATTGGTAGGGCCTTCACGAGCAATTTTTGAGGAATATTTATTTGATATTATCTTTTTCGTCTGCTGAAGCAAGAAAAATCCAAAATTACTGGAGACTTTTGAAAAAGACTGACATTTTGTTATCCAAGGGTTTTTCGGAAAACAAAAAACGCTAGGGCGTTTTTTGTTTTCTGAAAACACACATTTTTCACGAAATTTTGGTTGCCGGAAAACAGAAGAAAGAGGAATGTCTTTGACATGTGCGGGAGTGATGAAGTTTCCTTCTGATCCCCTCTCCAGAAGCATTATTATTTTTTCACCCTTTCGCTTTAATCTCCCTCTCGCTCTCTTCCGGCTGGCGTACGTTCGAAAATTTAATCCTTCATGTTTTGCATACTTCCTGGCGCTATCCGCACGCACAGGTCCCGCAGGCTGATAGAAACAGCGAGCGAGCAACGAATAGAAAAAAAAACAAAAAAGAATGATCCGTGAAATATTTATTATCCAGTGCTGGTGTCAAAACAGAAATTTCAAACAACACGGATGCACCTATACAGACCGAATTCTCGATGAAGTTCTTCCGCATACCTGTGTGCATGATAAATTGGATCCTATACGATCAACACATTCCATGATAATTAAAAAATAAAAAATAGGAAAAAAAACGAAATTCCGTCATCCAAACTACGTCCGAAATAATCAAAAATGGCGTTAGCCCGAGAGGAACAATTGAAAAATCGATTTTTGAACAAAACTTTTCGTATAAACGTATAGGGGCTTGTTCGAATCTCATACGAATTTTTTGATGGGACGATTGCAACAGGGCAATCGGGCTGAGCTTAGCAAACAGTGGATACATTTGGTCACTCTGTGGGGACGTTTCGATTGTAACCTATCGTCCGTTCGTGGGTGTATGCGTATGCAGAATAAAAAAAAATCGGCGTTGTGCAATCCGACCCTCCCATGACCTTTGAAGACCTTTATGAAGCCCAATCGAGAAACGAACTCCAAAAATGAACCCTGGACGATTTCACGCTGCGACACGATTTCAGTGGTTTGTACGGTATACATAGTCACTGTTTGAAATTCTAGAATGTGGATAGTCTTTCGTAAATTACGGTAATTATTCACTAAGCGATAATTGTTTATTAAAAGAAATACGAGTCGTATTGGTTACTGAGTAATTATAATTAGGGACATTTAGTTATACTAATATTTATATTTTGTTTGCAATACTCCATAATTGTTTACTGAGGAATATTGAGATACCAAAATACGAGCAATTGTTTACTGAGTAATTGTAATTAAGAATAATTAGTAATTCTAATATTTCGTAACTAACACTCCGTAATTGTTTACTAAAAATATTGGAACAGTAAAATACGAGTAATTACGTATTAAGTAATTGTATTTATGAACACTTGGTAATTTTGATATTCAGTAACTAATACTTCGTAATTATTTACTGAAAATATTGCGATAGAAAAGAAGGAATTATTATAATTATACTACGATAATTTACTAAGAATGATGCTCTTTACTGAGAACATTGTAACTGCAAAACACGAGTTATTATAAACAAACATGAAATACTTTCGGTATATCTTTAAAAGTAAACACTATAAGAAAATGCAAAAGAATCGCTTTTTCAAACCCATCACGATAGGGTTTCTCCTTGATTGAATCGTTGCGGTACTATTACCGTACAGCTATACGGTAATTGATGGACAGTGGAGAAAATCGAGTTTGGCACAAAATCACTTTAGTATCCGCCTTTGATTTTTTTCGACAGGCGCGTTTACAGTAGGCTTTTAAAAACTCCGAGAGTACGTTGGATACGACTTTTTTTTTGTTCTATCGCCGTCAAAGCTATTACAAACGGTGGAAGTATCATATAGACTGACGCACGTTAGGATTGCGATTTCGCAGGTTTCGCCTACAAGCAATGAACCTACGAGATTTCAATTAAATAAAATCGCAATATTTCCTCGCATAAAACGATTATGCGATGACACCATGTTTGTCCCATAATCTTGAAAATAGGTTTATAAAACGGGTGGACAAAAAAAAACGATGGCCCGGGGATCAAGCAAAATTTTGTATATTTTTTTGTGATCACTGAAATCCAATTTAAAGTTCTTTTAATTTTAGAACGTTAGGATTTTTCCCTAACATCAAATAATGTTACTGTCATAGGGTTTTTTCAGGTTCCGGTAGTAACCCGGCGAGATGGACATAAATGGATGTCAAATTCGTTTCCAACGATTCCAAAAACATACGAGCAGCAAACGTGGTCCAAGCCCGAGGTCAAAACATGTTTTCATTGTGCGGCTGTGTTATTTACAACCATTTATTACGATATGGACTCACGGTATCAAAGTAGTCAAGAGAACTCGCAGAGCGTCCAACACGCAGGTAAAAGCGACAGGAACTCGGTTGGTGGTCGACTGTATTCTCGAGAACAACAGACGGATCCATGCCCGGGAGCGGTCATATAGAAAGGGTTTGTGTGTTGTTTTTTGTTCATCAAAACAGCACAAGAACGGAAAGGACGATCCTCGCTGGGTGCCGAATACGTTTCTCCGATCTGGTCTCTTACTCGTGAGAGTATTTTCCATCCGCGTCCATCAAGGCGACGTGAACTACTGCCAATTGTTTTCATCTGCCTCTGACGGCTCGTAACCTACGATTCGCTCGTCGTTGATTTTTTTTTCGTTCCTTTCAGCGCTGTGTTATTTTTTTTGCCTTTCGTGGACTATCGACCAAATTCGCGTTTCAAGGAAACGCTGAAGAAGAACATAACTTCGCGAACTTTCGAAATTCTTTTTCTCAATCGGCGGTTCAGTCTTCAATGAAAAATCAAGTATCAGTCTCTGTAGAAATCATACAGCCGTAGAATAGCTACTTTTGACTTACATGGGGTGGCTATTTTTGTATCGTGTCAATATCATTGAATTTAACTGAAATCGTTATTTCAAATAAATAATTAACACCTCTAACTGTCAATTTATCATCAATGAAGCTATTTGTAACGTTAAAAATAAAGGATACAATCACCAGATGTAAATCTACGATTCCCCCATTCGGGATCGACTTTTTGCAGAACGTTCCAACCAGCGGTGCTTTAAGATCGTTTATTTTTAAGATTACGTGGATTTCGAGCGTGCATTGTTTAAAAGTCACAATGCACTGTTCAGTTTTCACGAAAGCATCAATTCACTATTCAAACAAGAGTATTTTTATGAAAAAATTTATTTTTTTTGATAAGCCTGAAGATTTATAAGTAAAAAAAAAAGCGCCATCAATAGAGTCATCATAACTCATTCAGTACTCAATTCGATTCGAATAATCTCTAGAATTAGTCCTCCTAAGGAATAAGCCGACTCATCGGTCATTTTCATCACACACATAGAACAATTCGAAAGGAAAAACGAGTAGGCAACAAACGAGCTTTATTGTCATTGGGCTTCATGGGCGCGGATGGAGCTCAGCCGTACGCTTTATTCGACTCTTTTACCCTTGCCCACCCGGTTCTCCGACCCCTTCCGTTCCACTCATCCCAAAGCTCAACTGCGAACCTTTCGACCCGAGCTTTTGCTCACCATGCAACTTTTCTCTCTCTCTCTCTCTCCTCTCCTCCCCCGCTTTCTCTCCCTCTCTCCCTCTCCCTCTCGAATTCACTGTCTCTTTCTTTCCTCCCTCTCACGAAAGCTCCACGCTAGTGGCAGCCAGGCCACAAGTTAATTAGTACTTCGCAGCGGCAGCAGTGGTTCGCGGCCCTTCGTACTCACATTGAGGAATAAAAAAAGTTTAAAAAAAAAGAGTAGGTTTGAAAAGGCTGGTGTGCACAGAAGAAGAGAGGGCGGAACGGGGAGGGGGGGGGGGGTTTGGTAGGAAAACCGAGAGATGAGGGAACTCCCAGTGGTCCAGAACCTTCATTTTTACGATGTCCATGCGTTCATCCGTACGAGTATATGTGTGTAGTTGAATATATATATGCGGAAAAGTGATTTCGAAGTCATTCTCCTAAAAGGGTTGTCCTGATAGCAGCAAATTGTCCCCATACTCAATATTACAGAAATCTTGGTGTCTTCCGAATAAAATATAGCCACATTCACGCAAGGGACATTGCGAGGACTATCCGGTCCCCGAAATCGAGAAAACGGTTTAAAAAATGTACGAGCCGTCCTTGAAAAAGATCGGTACGCCGTTAGTAAGCATTGCGTTGATATCGAGGGTTCAAAATTACGGTGAGGTATATATAAATATATACGGAGAGAAGTTGAAATATAGATGAACATATATACGTAAAGTCGTTAACCTTCTCGTAAAACCCACGAGAGATCGCGTTCGTGGATAACTGGACGAACCTCTTCGTTTGCCAGGTCTCACCGTCGATCTTCCACCGGGACCAACCCTTCTCGTCTATCTCACCTCATTTTCGTCCTTTCTCTTTCTCTCCCTTCCTCACTCCTCTTCTTTCTCTCTCTCTTTCTGCCTCTTTCCACTATTTTCCTCTTCACATTTTCCTCCTCTTTGCTTCTTCCTCCTTACTATCTTTGTCTATTCTCTAGCTTTCTCTCTCTCTCTCTCTCTCTCTCTCTCATTCTCTCGTTCTCTCTCACAAGCAGCCTCTTCAACCCTCGCACGATCCATCCCACACCACGTTTCTGGCACGGTCAAGAATTCATCTTCCTCTTCACGCAGCGTACGGGTTTCCTCAGCATCCGCCCTATCCACGAAGAAGCGAATGTGTGAGACTCGGCGCCAAACACAGGATAAGATCTCGACCTCCATAATCTGTTTATACGTATTATTCTGAGAGGTTTGGTGGTCGCGCGGCACGAAATTTTCGTGCCAGCACCCGTCCCCGAATAATGGCCGGATAAATTCACGAAATCCACCACGAAGGGGCAGTACTCTTGGTCAATTAGAAGACTGCGTGCGCTGATTCATTTCGTTCCACGGAGAACACAGTTTTCTTTGGGAAATTCGTGAGAAATAATTTTCTAGTTCGCTTTTGTAACGTTCTTATCGGGATGCCCACTTTTCATATTGAAAATCATCCGTTCAGGTTTACCGCTTCAGACAGTAATTGCGGATTGCCTATAATTATATTTGGCATAAGAAAATAATTATTTGAGGATTGTTGATAATAAACGAGTTCAATTATTATTATTATTTGAGGATTGTTGATAATAAACGAGTTCAATTATTATTATTATTTGAGGATTGTTGATAATAAACCAGTTCAATTATTATTATTATTATTTGAGGATTGTTGATAATAAACGAGTTCAATTATTATTATTATTTGAGGATTATTGATAATAAACGAGTTCAATTATTATTATCCAATATGAATTACAAAAATAGCAATCAGTTTGACATGGGTACATGTGTGTAGTAGCTATGTGTCGCCAAAACCAAAAATGCATCGCCTCAATCGATAATATCTGCTTGCAATGTCCGCAAGCTTATATTTTTTATAAAACGGATATCATCGCAATAGTTTTGTCAATATTTTCAGATTTTTGCATAGTTCGTGTCTAATCGCAAACTATTAATGTTTCCGTTCCAAAGATCGATCTGCACGTATTTCCCAAATGTTGTGTGTTAAATGCATTGATTTAATGAATTAATTACTGTCGAATTTATTTGATAAGGTATGCTGAATTTTCCCGGACGTAATTCGTAATTGCAATATTACAGTATACAAAAAAAATCCATTTTGTTTTTAATTAGGAAGTTTATACACGTTCCACATTAATAGCAGTATTGACGTAAAAAAAGACGCGAATTATTTTGTTTGGGTTCGGATGGCGATCGAAACTGATAAAAGTATTCGGAGCTTGATGATTTTTTTTTATAAAATAATTGGGGTAGTATCACCACTTTTCTTAGTTTACATAGTCCTCGGTAAAAAAAGATCGAGAAACATGTACATTAAGAAATAGCGGCCCTGGTGTCCCTTAATTTGGTTTTCCTTCGGTCAGAGAACGTCTTCACGTTCGTCCTTTAACGCCCGATTCTACAAATGAGAGCGCCTCCGAGATAATGAAAAATGAGGGCGTCTGGCTGCGGACGAATAAAATTGTGAAACTCAAGAAGTACGAAGTGAAATAAAGATGAGAGAGGAGCGAGGAGGATAGAAATAAAAGGGTGAAATGGACGACAAAGAAAAGAGAAAGAAGAAAAGATGATATCAGCAAAGAAAGAGGAGAAGTGGTATAAAGACGAAAAGACGAATCAACCGTTATCGAGCTTTCGACCATTAACCTGAAAAGTATAAAGTTTTCGGATGTTTCTTTCATTTTTCAAGAAAGAACTACGTTTCGAAGACGGTCCTCGAAAAATCGAAAGAGATAAAGGGTTTTCCATAACGATAAAAGATATACCTCAACACTTTTGAAGAATAAAAAAAACATTTCAGGAATAAAAATCATTCGAGGAATTGAAAAAGCATTTGGAGAATAAAAAACTATTTAAGGAATTAAAAAAGGAAAAAAATAGGAAATAAAAAGCAGATAATTCAGGAATATAAAAGCAAATTTAAGGAATAGAAAAATTTGAGGAATTAACGAATTTGAGGAATACAAAAATATGAGGACTAAAAAAATTTGATGAATACAAAATTTGGGGAATAAAAAAAATTTGAGGAATAAGAAAATTCGAAAAACAACAAAATTTGAGGAATAACAAATTTGGGGAATAAAAAATGTGAGGAGTAAAAAATTTGGGGAATAAAAAATTTGGGGAATAAAAAAATTTAAGGAATAAAAAAATTTGAGGAATTAAAAAATATTAATTAGAGTGCAATTATGTACAGGGTGGGCCAAAGGCTCTTTGATTTATCGAAGAGCCAAATTGTGCAGGTAACGAGCGAACAACAGGTTGTACCTTGCCACAGAGATTAGGGAGATCGAGCAGATAAGCGATCGGCACGCTAGATTAATCGCACATACGCGAAGTGGGTTACGCGCATGAAGCGTGAAGGGAACACGTACGTCGTATTGTTGAAAAGTGTTTCGGCCCACTTGTCCCGTGTGTGGACAATGTGTCGAATTCACCGAGCCGAGGAACGAAAGAGCGTTTCGTTCGAGTTCCCATCATCGCTTCGAGCGTATACAAAAGCCCGTTCCAGAGCAAGCACATCGGCCCAGCCGTGTCCGTGCGTTACAGTCCGTTTCCATTGCGCGCGGTAATATCAGACTTTCTTGGGGTTCTAAAGAGTGCTCGATTTCCAATATATAATCCTCTGGTCACCACCTGGGTCACGAGTCATTTGACAACGTCGTCAAACTTTAAGCCATTTTTTCATATTTTTTTGTTTGTCAAATCATTTTTTAACAATCCCAGATATTGTATTCAAAGTTTCATATATTTTACTCGGGAGATGATGACTATTCAATTTCACTATTGAAACTGTTTAAATAAACATCCTGAATTATTTTTAAAAAATGATGGAACTTTGGCACCACTTCTGATTCAAAGTACATTTTCAACGTTATCAGAAGGTTTATTATTATATCATCGTTCATAATATCGCGAATATTTAAAAAGAGCTGTGTCCTCTTATTGGACTGGGTTATCTCTCTCCCTGATCCAACTCTCCTAATTATGCTACCAATGTTGAAAAATAGTGTACTGAATATGTCTGTCAAATCAAAATTTCATCGGCTGATTATTCGTCGAGATGTGGCGATTTGACAATTTGAGTAATATCGTTCCGTGTAAATAGGCTGCAAATTTCTATAATCTTTGATAAATTGATCAATGAAAATGTTAATGAAATTATCGACACTGATCAATTTTGTTGAAACTCTTTTCGAAAAAAACGGAAATAACAATGAAAAATTTCGATGTTAATGCCAGAGATTTCTCGTATTTAAGATGAAAAATTAATATCGTGAATTAAATAATTTATTGTTGTTTGGCGTGTCTACTCCGAAGCCTCGCTTCGACGAATCTTCCGACGGAAGTTTTCTGTAAACTGCTTTTATGGAATTTAATAGGATTTTGAAAGAGTTGTGATAAAAAATTCGAAGGACTAGTTCACGGTGTCGACACAATAGGAACGTACCGTCTCTTGCCAACCGGAGCGCGCAGCTGCGTCGCGACCGCGCTCTTCGAGCGTATTCCATATAATTTCTACGACTCGACTAATTTTATATAATTAAAACGTTTCCGAGGCCATGTTCAGTCAAGTTTATGTAATAATAAAATGAGATAAAAATAAAACGGTTTCTTACCTGTTTTCAAAGGACTGCCTGAATTGACAATCATTGAAAAACATTCAAGCTATTATTGTTTAAACAAAATACTGACGCTACATAATGAGGGTAAACGGTTCTTTAAAAAATTATTCAATGAATATTTATGGAAGCGGAAATTTTTTTAAATTTTGATGAATTATAGTTCTTAATATAATAATAATACATTAATTATTTAAGAATTTTTCAATAAGTAATTTTGTAATTATAAACTTATGGGAATGCTGTTCCGCAGGCTTTACCGTTCGCAAAAAATAATAGAACTAATTCGTCGCAAATTCTGAAAACAAATATAAAATATTTAATAAAATGTATCAACAAACGATTGATTAGGATAAAAATAAATAGACTGGGTTGTCACGTTTAGCAGTCACTTGAAAAAAATTAATGTTCAATTTTTTAAACTATGAATTAATAAGCGATCGTTGGAAATTTAAATACATATTCAGTTTTTTGATAATTATTGATAATGATAAGAGGATCTGAATGACATAATGATATTTAAAAATGAAATCATTTTTTACGGGGCTCGAATCGAATTTTGTTTATTATAGAAAACGGAAAATGAAAAAGTCAAAGTGTTAATTTAATATCTATCCAGTACTTCGAGCATTAATCGGAAATTGCAAATAAAAAAAATGCCCTCGTAATGTAATTAAAAAAAAACTTTTAAATGTGTCGCTATTTGATAGACTTTTTGAAAACGACAAAACGAAGAAGGTAAAGCTCGCTTTTCGATCGTCACTTTTTAGACACCGCTTGAAACGTTCATCAAATATTTGTTGCAAATTAAAGGTAACTTCCAAAGCTGTGAAACCGAGTAATAAAAAAATCGTATTTTTCCAATTTCACGGTTCTGTAGATCTCTTAATGGCGGTATGAAAGTTTGTTCGAGCGCGTATCGATGTACTTCGTATGAAACTTTAACGGGCACTTATTTCTCGAACTTTTCTCTCATGGTGCCCTCCCTCGCTTCGCTGTTACGGATGTATCCAACCTTTTAATTATATGAATACACATCGTCCGTGCAAAAGATTGGGAGCGACCTGTATACCAGGTGTCCGATTTGCATTTTTTTTTAGCGTGGCAGCAACAAAAAATGAAAGACTGGATAGTCTCTCAGTGTTTATAAATTCTTTGGTCAACATGACACCTCCATTGAAGTCATTCGGAGTAATCATTCACAGGGGGTAAGTGTGCGCACTGTATTTATCTCTCAACGGGCTGAGGGTAGTTGGGGCGTTCATTTATTTTTTGCTTACTTTATTTGAATTTCATTTATCCTTTTTATCCTTTTATTTTTCAACTGAAGGTTTTCCATAAAGATTATTTCGACCACTAGCTGAACAAGCATCCCATCTATTATGATATTTTTGAATTCCAACCCCTATCGTTAAAGCTTGACGACCCTTCAAACAGCAAAGTGCGCACACTTGACCCGAACGACACTAGATTTCACTGTACGAAGCCAGTGATTAAAAAAAACGTACGTACATTTAAAAAAAACGTTTTATTGAACAAATAAGCAGGTGATATACCGGATAACTAACAACGCTGATCCATATATCAATGATGATACATCGACTGTCCGAAACGACTCAGAGATTTCGATGTGCAGAATCAAAGCTGCGATGGACGAACGAAACGGTCTCGATTCGTTTGAAATTACGTTGACGTACGTGGAGACTTACGGTCACATAGATTCTTGGACGGTGAGAAAGAGGGAGTTGGAGGGATGTTTGGATAAGCGAGAGGTTGCCTGCTCCGGCATTAATGCTGGGATTACGAGAGCGCGGATGCGCTTTTACCCCGGTCTCTAGGAGATACCGGGGGTTCCAATATGCACCCTATATGTGTTTTCCGATGTGAGCCGATGCGGTGAGCCCCGCGATGCTCCTGGTCCGAGCCCGATCCAACGGTCTTTGCGGACCACGATCGTTCGGTGCACAACCACCCTGTGTGCAGCATCCGAAAACCCTAGCCCTTTACCCTTCTGGCATGTACACTCCGGCGCCTTTCTCGTTCATCCACTTTCGTCGCGGCCATCCGCTCAACCTATAAACCAACCCACTTCGCCTCCCGCCAACCTCCGATGCCTTCGGCCGTTTGTGTAAAGCAGAAAACGAGAGAACGAAGAGCGAGAAGGAACGACCTATCGTTGCGCACATACGCACAGACACAAACACACGTGAACGCTTTCTCCCTCTCGCAGTGTCATCCTTCGTTTCCAACCCCCGAGCCAACCCCGTTCACGCTCTTTAAACAGTCTACGGAGAGGATTGCCAGCAGAAGAAACCTCCGTGCCATCAAGCATCGGCCCAGAGGCTTTTGGCTATCCTCCCTCTCCCTCGCTGACTCATATACACTCGCACACACGCACACATTCCCACACGATGCTTCTTTTTCCTGAGGGTGCGAAATACGGAGGCGGAACGTTCAGGAACCCAAACCACCCTGTCTCTAATGGGTTATCGATATATTCATGGAGTGGTTCATCTTCGGCAGCCTCTTTTTTTCCCACAGCATCAGCTCTCCCTGGACACACCAACTGCCCGGACTCTCACATTCCCAATGGAAACGAGAGCGAAACGTAATAGCCTCCGTTGAAAAAAGATCACAGCCACGTGGGCACACCCAAAATTATCGAAGAACTTTCAGCTATTCCGATACGGCTCCGAACACTTCGAACGAGAAACCTCAATGTGTAATTGCTTTTCCTACCTACAACAGACTCCTCAAACATTTTTCCCATCGTAAACTAACGCTTTCTTTTTTATCAAATTCGGCTATTTCGAAACGGACATCCTTACACTGTGGTACTGACGAAACGTTGGCTCCCACTTTGCCCATAATCATAAAATGGCCCTGATGGACTTAACCTCAATTTCAATGCACTCCGATCGTCGTTCATAACGACAGCTCTGCAGTTTCTTCACACGTGGTACCACCCTCGTTACTTGCTGGGTTCCAGGTCGGAGAAAAATAGTGTTTGGGGGACAAAATACTAAAAGTTGTTTGTACTATAAATTAATATTATTTCAATCGATACATACTAATCCAAATAGAAATTGAAAATAGTGGGCATAAGTGACCGAATGAATCAATAAAATATTGAATAAAAGAGAAAATCCGAAATGTAAATTATATTTTTATTTATCATTATATTTCTTACCCAAGATTTTCTATAAACCCATTTTTTAATTTGTAAATTTAATAAAAATATATATTTAAAAAATACATTAAAAATATGTTCATAAATTGAAAATGATAATAAAATCAATGCACCGATTTATTTTTGTTGTGATCCTGAACTCCTGATTGATTACTAACCGACCATAGAATCAGATCGTTCTTTCGAGCTTATTAAAAAAAAAAAACTTGTGGATGCACGTAGAATTTTTGCATTTTGATTTTAAATCGTTTCAAGCAACGTATTTTCTTCAGATTTCTCGGAGAACGGATTTCTCAAGTTGTCAGATATCTTCTATCATCCCTTTCCTCTTCCAATCCTTCTCTCTTCGATTTTCTCTCTCTCTCTCTCTCTCTCCCTCCATCCCTCTCTTTCGTTACGTAATGACAATAGTCGATAGAACTGTGGATATACGTACCTACGACGATCGCTGGAGGCACACCTACCAGACCTCGTAGGTTACTACCACCATAGAAGAGATTATTGAAAGAGGCGAGTCTGATAGTAGGAGGAAGGCCGTTCGCGGAGTGGGACCAGAACGGAAGGGAGTTGAGCCTTCCCGAGAGAGGCCAACTCGCGAATTCAGTCAGGACCACAGACCAAGAGGGAGTAAGAGAGGGAAAGAGGAACAGCTTGCTGATACTGCTACTGCTATATTGCTAGCTCGACTTTTACAGCTTCGGGGATTCCAGTCTAGCACCCGAGAGAGCCTTCCTCGCCAAATTGAAATCGCGTCCTCCTCTCTGCCTTCTGTCTCTGTCTCTCTCTGAATGTCCTGTAGACTAACGGCTTCTACCAGGCCAGGGGTACAAATATACAGGGTGATTGGAAATTCGTACTGCTCCTTGAATCGAGTCATTCTGGAGGTCATGTGAAACGCAAATTAAGCACTGTCAATTAAAGGTCGAAGTTCAATGGTTATTGAATTAAGAGGGATTGAAAACAAATATTTTTAATATATACAAAAACAATGATTTGATAAATATACTCGACTCTGATAGTCCAATCGACGCTGTTCTGAAAAATTATTGATTATACTTAAACAAAAAAATACATGGAATTGATATAATATCAATCTTGAATGATTTTAAGGTGTTGTTGGATGGACCGTCGGGAAAAACAGTTCGAAATAAGAAAATCATATGTTTAGCCTTACTCATAGCTAATTTGATTACAAATTAATAGTTATAAATTTTCATTTTCCATTTCCTATCGTAATTTATCATAAAAGTCCAAAAATATCGAACTCTTGCTGATATAGAACAGAAAAAACAAATAAATATGGGATAAACAAATTGAGTTTATCCGTTGATTGTTCGAACACGTATATTCAAAGAAGTTACGTATCGAACATTTGTTTCTCATTTGAACATTTGAACATTTCTCTGACCGGTCTCATTTGCTCGACTGTAAGCAATATCAAAAAATAACAAATAAAAAAACCACTGCGTCGACTCTGTTTAACGACGAATAATTTTCGTTTCCTCGTTTGCCTGAAGTGTGATCCGGCTGGAAAAGAAATTTCCGGCTAAAGAAAATGCAATCGTTAAAACGAAATTTTTTTAAAAATAATTCTAAAGTAACAAAAATCCACCTAAAATATTATTGCTCGTTTTATCTTATAAAAAAACTTATGATTCCGTTTATCATTAATTTTTTTTTGTTAATTGAAGAAGCAGTTGAGTTATATATATTTTTTAATTTATTAAATACGCATATGGAAGTGAACAAACTTTTTTTTAAACTAGGCAAGCAACTTAACTACTAGTGTTCGGAGATTTTATTTTATTTATTATTGTGCAATATTTTAATTCCATTTTCGAATAAAAAAAAATATATAATAGTTTGTCTGTTCGTAAACAAAATAAAAAATGAAAACCTTGTTACTTTGAAAATATTTTTTGGAAGTCAAAATTGGAGTTCGTTGGCGATGCGCGAAGGGATTTTTTTCCCCATGTTAAAAATATCAAAAGGTGGATCAAATGTGGGGTAAACAAATACGAAAAAAAAAGAAATAACACGCGATAGAGATTTTTTCGGGCTGAAAACTCGCCCCCTTTATAGATTCTCTTTTTCATTGCGAAAACGATAGTACAGCTCAGCGACCCGATACGACCGGGTTCGATATTCACGTTATACCGGAGAAAATATGGATTAATCATTTTTTTATTTTTTTGTGTTTGTTTGTTTTCGTTTTTTTTTTTTAGTATTATTTTACGAACGATTATTCGCTTTTTCGCAACCGGATCCAGTTCATCGAGAGTCTAAGCGTTCCACAGCTCCGATGCTATACGTGACTTCGCATGCTTTTCTCAGATTAGAGATATGGATGAATATAGAGAGAGAGAGAAGCGTAGAGCGAGAATAAAAAATCGGGAAAGCGATCCGGTGATGTGTACGGAAGCGCTTAACGCCCCTCGGAGCCCCGATCCCTACGTCGTTCTCTAGTTGATTCTCAAAATCTGTATGTCCGAGTGCGGATACGTAAAAATCTATCAATAATTTTTTCCATCATTTCCGGCAACCGATACGTTCAGAAAAGCTTCAACGTACTTCAAGGAAATGTGGGAAAATAAAACAATAAAGGTTTACGTCCAACGGAAACAGAATAATCGACCAAATGAATTTAGAGACGAAATTTAATATCTTTTTTTCTGTCTCTCCATATTTCGAGTTTCCCTGGCTATTTCGTAAAATATTTTTTTCGCGTTTTGATCGATACATTTCCATCCGAAAATAAAATTAAAGATAACACGAGTAAGTGAAAAGATAAATAATAAATAATTGAATAAAACAAAAAATCTATAACGTAAACTGTATTTTCTTTCATTAATTAATTTCAGGTCGAAATGTTTTGTAACTCCATTTTTCAATATATAAATATAATGAAAATGTATACAAAAAAATCATTAAATAATCCATGAAAAATACGTTAGTAAATCTAAATTGGGAATAAAATCAATGGACCGATTAATTTTTGTTGTAATCTCGAACGAATCAGCCTGACCAATTCCCAACCGACTGCAGAGCCAGATTGCTGGCTGTTCCAGCTTCACCGCGTGATAAAGCACTTCCACCCCTTTCTTACTTCCCCTCCGTGTCTGGTCCGTTCCAACACCCCAGTAGTAAGCACGACGATATCCCCTCGAATTTCGAGGTCGTCTATTCCGCGTTGCGGAATAGCTCACGAAAATATCTGAAAAGGGCTTTACAAAGGTCGAGTTCGGGGTGAAAAGTAAGAAAGTCGGATGAGCGTCGTCGTTCACCCCGTCCCTCCGTCCTCCCTCCCAATTGCGGCTCCCCGGAGGTTGCCGTGTTGACACGAGCGTTATTTGTAGCGGGCGCGTGGCCACCCTGGGCGTTCAGGAGCGCGAGCGAATTGGCAACCCCAGGCTATTTGACGATCCAGGCCTGAGCCCTTTTCACCTAAAGGGAGTCCGCGTGTGTATATCCAGAATGGAAAAGGCTGCAAGTGCCTATACCGTTCTGGAGGCAATCTAGCCTCGTACAGTCGACCGCTAATGTTCGCGTGACACTCCACCAAGCCCCTAACCCTAGGTAGGTTCATGGCATGACTTTCGACCGCACCAACCCGACAGGCTTCCACTGCGCAGAGGCTCACCAGGCTAAGAACCCTCTCTCCGGACCGTTTCATACGTAAAGGGGTTTGCCAACCCTCCTTTCCTTCACCGAGCTCTCCTCTACTGGCAACCACCCTTATGGAATCCGCGCTCGCCGCACGTTACCTCCGGGAATTTATGGGACTTTTGAACGAGCCACAGTCCACTCCATTATACCTTGAGAATTATCCAACAAGATACGGAGCCCACGGGCTCTGGATCACGAGACCAAACCAGCCCAGTAAACTACCTTCCATACAGTGCATACCTACTACTCACCAGACTTCTATGTGTGGATATCTCTAGAGATATCTGGCTCTTTTGAAGACGGGCCTTCCTATCGGATTTCTTCGACATTTTTCTACGGAGCGTTCGGTAATACGATACCTTCCTTAAGAGGCGTTTAAATAGAGCTCGTTTTCGGTAAATAAGGTCGTACGATATACCGTACGAAAACGAATAGTTGGGTACTGAGTAATTTTTTAATTTCACTTTATTTTTTTTACGTATAAGATTATTTCTAAACTAGAATTTCGAATAATTTAGAATAATTTAGATTTCTATAATTGGAATAATTTTGAAAACTTCAATTTAATCGAGTTTCAATTAATTTTGAAGCTTGATTAAACTGAAGTTTTCATCGACGCTATTTCGTGCTTACCGGAGCGTCGTGATTGTTGCCCAAACGATTACCGAAATTGTCAAATTTCTTGAAAGTTTTAACTTACTTTTGATAATCATTCATTATTTTGAAAACTCGGGTTGTTTCATTTACTTCCGTGTCTTTTCGAAAAGATAATAAGACGAAGAAGTTTTCTTTACATATTTTGTTTTAATGATTATGTAAAAGTGAGGCTTAGTTCAACGTATCTTCTTACTGAGAAAACTTAAATTGCATCTCGTCAATTTCTCTTGTATACATAAATAACAATAAATAAATAAATACAAATCAAAACAGAAATGACATGTCTGTCAGCTCGAAAAAAAAAAAAACAGGGGAACGAAAATCTGTGCAGCATTCAGTTTTTACGTTCTTTTCGCCAGGGTACGCAATGAAGGCATCGGGTGGGTACTGCAAATTTCTGATGGGGAAAGAGGGCTTAAGTGGTAGGGAAGAATATACGAGGGGTCGAAAGGAATTGAGCGAGAGAGAGAGAGAGACAGCATGACCACTCAAGAAAGTGGGGTGAAGAGATAAAGAAAGAAAAAAGTGCGAAAAATTCCTGGTCACTAAACCAGCTCACCCTCGTAAAATGTATTTTTATAGCTATTTTATCATTGCCTTTTTACCCGAAGAGTGCGAGCATAGCCACCCGAGTATTTTCTTTCTCATCTCGTCCCCTGTTTCTCGATTTTCCCACCTCCAACCAAAATAAGGCATTTATACTTATATATGTATATATTGAACATATTCGTCCAGGTATTTTCTTTCTTACATATATATATATATATATATATATATATATATATATATATATACAAAGAAGAAAATATCCGAACGAATATGTTCAAGATATACATTCCGTCTACTTTACACTTTTATTTACAATTTTTATTTTCGTTCAACAATATATCGAATTTTACACCCAACCATCGCGCTACCCTTCATTACATTTCGTCCCCTCGATAAAAGGAAAAATAAATGTTTCGCAAAGAAGACGAGAGGCGCATGTTTTTTTTACCTTCTTACCCGGAAGATATATAACACAACAGATGATTTTTTTTTTTTAGCAACCGTGCCCTTCTACCTTTCTGGTCTTATACCTTCGTTGACGCGAGATTGCCCAACAATCGAAAAAAAGATTTATAAATAAATAGGGGGAACGGGATGCAAGTAGGGAGGTAGGGAATGGACCAACAAAATATTATCAAATTTCATAGAGACATATTTTTGAGCGAGAAATTTGCAATGGACAGTAAATCAGACATTGAGTAATTTGTATTTATATTTTTCAGTTTATTATAAAAAGAATAGGAGAGGTTAGTGATTGAAATGTTGATAAAAGTAGCCATATTTTATCGGCGTTTTTCGAAATATACTACGTGGGACGTATATTTGTTTACGATATAACCTCGAAAAGATTTATTTCGAAAAGTTGAAGATGGGTCATCTCTTTTATATATTTTAGAAGTGACGACCCTCGTTTATCAAAATACGAGTCGTGTGCTTAATTATCGGGCCATCCGTGTAGGAATAAAAAATAGGAAGAAATTTTAAACAATACCATTTACCATTTACCAATTGTTTACCATTTTAAACAATTCTGTACCTCTTTCATACAGAATAGTACAGGAAAGACGATTATCTCAAGATTTGACTATACACATTTTTTAAATTGAAGTTAAAACTTGACTTTTGTTATTATTTCGCGTTCAATTTGGTTAAAAATTAACGTATGTCTGAATGAAAATAAAAATATATGTTTTTCTTGATGGCTTTCCAAATAGGATGTCGCGGAAAAACGTACCTTTACTTCACGTGTAAAAAAAAAAACTGTGGGTCGAATAATTTTTTCAAATGTGAACTTTTTGCTACGGTCTACACCTCTCTCCCTCGTCTCACTATACTTTCCCTCTTTTCGCCGAAAAAGTTTTTACGATCGTCACCGCCTGAGCGCAATCTGATAAGAATATTATCACGCCCTGGCGCGATATGCCGCGGTCCTCATCTCGCAACGGTTCGGGACGCAGCTTTCGAGGTAAAAAGGAAGAGAGGGAGAGAGGAGAGAGGGATAGAGAAACGCCCGCGCCCGGACCATCCGATAAGGCACCTTCTTGCCCCGAGCTTCGTCTCTTGGAGTAGACAAGAAGGGAACCCTCGAGAGCTCGATTGACATGGTTGGGTCGAAAAAAAAAGAAGAAAAAAAAAATTCTTATCAAAATGTCACGCGGCGGGATGGTATATCTGTGTGTGCGCAGCTTTTGCAAAAAGCTCTAACCGCGCGTACCCATCGTGTATCTATTATAATCCTGGTATCTTGAAATATCTGTAGACCGATCAGAAAAAGGTACTTACGCGACGCACGACGTAAACGTTGTAATTTACGAAATTAGAAATTGTTGACGAATGGATGATCGAAGGGTGGCTTGGACGATCACCGAAGTTAAGCAGGGTTGGAAAAGGCTGATACTTCGATAGGTGACCGTTTTGCCGTGCTTTGGCTGGCGCAAAGACTAGTCATCGGGAAGCTAATTTTTCTGACCGCACGGTGTATACATACTTTTACAAAATGAATACAGTGCCGTCTATACCGATAGGAGTTTTCCACAGTTTTCCCCAGTTGCCCCGTACCCTTGGTCAAATGCGGTATAGTGTAGCTTAAATCGACTGTGATCGCAATGGGGGTTAGATTCTGGTGGAGGGAACAGGGAAGAAGATACGCTGAAAAATGGAAGAAATATTTCTTTTGGAAAGAAAAATAGTGAAAATCTGAATAGGAAAGGAAAAGATGGAAAGGGCCAGGTAAATCTCTAATAGCGCGTAATCGGGAGAAATAAATAAATAAAAACAAATTATTCGAATTTCTATGAAAATTGATATAAATCAAAATTATTAAAAAACTTCTTATTCCTAAATAACGAAGTCATTAATTTTCAAATTCCAGCTTAGCATTGCACAACGTGAACAAAATTCCGAACAATATAAAAAATATTGCAAAAATGGAAATAAAAGATTGATACAATGCTGAATTTGGCTTCTTTAAAAGGCCGTTTGGTAAATTCGTTTACCATCGTTTTTCGCTGAGATCCAACGTTGTTTTTGTATATAAATATATCTATATATATTTATACTTCAGGATATACGTATAAGTGAAAATCAGATTTCAGTTCCATTTTGTCTAGCTCGACAGTTAGAGTGACTCGAGATGCAATATATAATATTATGATGTACAGTCATGATCATATAACGTCTCCATATATTGGCAAGACAATATACTCAGGAACAACTCCGCCGCCTCAGCGGAGTCATCCGTCCGTCAGAGGAAGACACGCACTCCGTCACGGGAGTGGAAGGGAAAGCGAGGTCGCATACCGTGGGACCCTCCAATATCTAGTTTTCGATAAATATATATGTTGTATATATTCTATCCTATGTATGGTGCGAGTATACCGGATATAGGTACTCGATCGATGAAAGAGAAGCTTTGTACGGTGGGCGGTTGTGCCACTACGTTCTCCTCGGATCTCCAACCAAGGAAGGAGTTCCTTCCCGGCAAACCGCACCAGATCTACGTTATAGCCCCAAACTCTAACACTCCCTGATGGAAATTCCTTCGGAAACAAGACAAACTCATTTAAACGTCCGGGCGTATTATACGAGCACGAAAAACGAAGCAACGAAGCTCTCGATAACGACCACAACCTTGGACCACGTCCTTTCGGGTTTTGACCGTTTACCATTTTTCAAAATCTTACTTTTCGACCTTCATTTTACTCATTTTATAGTCGAATACAATCGTGTATAGTTACGTCTTTATTGATGTATTCGATCTCAAAAGTTCTTCTTAAATTAAATTCTCATTACGAATGTAGTTTTACCTATGTGCTTTTTACCTAATAAAGAGGTGGAGTAGAAAACCCAAACTTGAATTGATCAGAAGACTCGAAATTCCGAATTTTTATATTCCGAAACTAGAAATTTCGTGTAGCTTTTGCTGGCATCAACTTTCTGATATTTGTAGTTTCGTAATATGAAAAATCCGGAATTTTCAGTCTTTTGGTCAATCGAAGTTTGGGTTTCATGCCCGATCCATTTTATTGTCTATAGTATTAATTTTATTTGTTAAAACATTTATATTTGAAATTTGAAAAAAAGCACCCTCGCATTATCGGAGTGCAGCTGCTTTTACTCCTCAGGCATCCCTGTGGTACACGGTTTCCCGCAACACCAGTCAAGTGAGCGCATTCTACATTTTTTTAATTAATTCAATTTTTATTTTGTTTTAATAAATGTGAAGGTTTTCTGCAGAATTTCTAGTATGGTTTTATTATTCTGAGCCTTATGTTTTTATTTTGACGAACTTTGTAATTGCAAAGTGCTGACACTTTACTGAAATGGTTGTAATATTATTAATATTATTAACAGGTCTCGTATTAACTCCCTATTATTATTATTTATTATTATTGATATTACTAACAGCTACACATATTATTTTATGTAATATTATTAATATTATATAGCTATTACAGTATTATTGTTAATAAATATATGGATTATTAGTTGTTAATAGTTGTTTAAAAGTGTATGTAACCCAAACAAACCCAAACAAAAGTAAATACGGATACAAACGATTTCTATTCTTCGTTTAATTAATAAATACGAGTTCGTGCGAGCAGATCCAATTCAGAGGGACTTAGACCCCTCATTGTATTAGCATACCTTTGTGTAAAAAACGTTTAAAAAACTTTTGCGATTTATTGGTTTTTGGTGGAGTTATGTCACTTTTAATGGAAATTAGTGAAATTCCGATACTCGTGCATCACCTTTAAACGCTTTTCGCGCTAATAAAAGCGCGAAAATAAATGAAAAATTCGTGACCGACTTGCAGCTAATAAGACCAGCTCTGTCCTCATGGACGCCATGCCGAACCATTTCATCAGAGTTACAATTTTTCAATGTTGAAATATGTAACTTTTTACTTGACCGTCAAAACGATGTAAAAAATATCGTTCGACCTCGCTAAAAATTTTAAAGTGGAACACGCGTTATTCAAAACCAAAGAAATATTGCTGGCAATTTTTTTTTTTCAGTTCAAGGAGTGAATAAAAAAATTATTTATAAAATTTTTTTGCGAAGGTTTACAATTTTACGATTAAAAAAATTTGTTTTTTACAAAGATTTATGAAAATACTATTCGCTTTTGAAAATGCATTATTTTAAAGGCTGTATGTAAATCAATGCATTGATTTAATGAATTAATTACCGTCGTATTTCCTCGGCAAGGTATGCTGAATTTTCGCGGATACTGTACACAAAAAAATCAATTTTAGATAAGTGATCAATATTTTTATAAAAAATCATATATCTTTAAGCCGTTCCACTTAGTCGACCTAAATTCGTTTTTGGAACAAAAAGAAAAGTTTTCTTCGCGCAATCGCTTGCAACAATTGACAAATTATACAATTTCGTTTAATTCTCTTTCTCTCCTCCTCTTTTTTACCAAAGTTCGTTCGTAATTTTCACCGCCAAAAAAGTCAATACCTCGCAGGGCAACGGGAGACGCCGAATTCACTCTCAAAGTGTCATCCACCGGTTTCCTCCGCGATTCTCACTTCGTGAATTTTCTCTATCCCTGCGCATTGCACAGATTTCGAGAGTGGAAGCCCAAGGGGACAACGTCGTGAGAACGGAAACGGGGCTTCGGTGATTTAGCGCAGAGACTGGACGAGACGTACTTTGAGGAAATACATCATTCACATGCATACATGCATTTGCACCCTCACATATGTATATATGTATGATACTTTTAAAATAATTCACACACACGTGTGTACACTTATGTTCTTTCATATTTATTAAGGTAACCCGGCAATCCACTTCTAAAAATATTCTCATAACTATTTTTTTTTTCGATGTTTGAAATATTACTAAATATATATTAAACAATAATCGAAATTCCGTAAATTTTCTAATTTTCAAAAATAATTTGTAAATTTTAAAAAATAATACATAATTTCATTTTAATTCAGCACTGAATTATTAAAAAAATATATTTCCTTTTTTAATTTGCTTGCTTTTTAATTTGCAAACGTTTTAAGTATTGTATGTTTTTGGCATTTTAGTTTTATACGTTTGATTAAAGATTGTACGTTTTTTTAAATTCCCTTGAATATTGTATGTTTATTACGTGTCATTAAAAATTGTAAATTTTCGTATTTCATAAAATATTGTAAATTTTCATATCTCATTAAATATTGTAAATTTTCATATTTCATTTAATATTTCACGTCTTTTGCCTTTCATTAAATATCTTACATTTTTTTACGTTCCATCGAGTTTCCATGAAAAATGTCTGGACCCTGATTGTTGGAAAGTCCGTTTCGGTGGTGAAGAGACACCTTGTATGTTTGCGAACTAAACGCTGCTAGTTAAGATACATCCTGTACGTATGTCTGGTCCAAAGAGGTAAATGAAGAGACGATCGAGAGGTCTAATAAACAAGGGTTTGCGAAGCTGTTGGCAGACTAGAAGCGGAAATTGATTAGGGTTGCATCTTGGTCTCGTAGTTCGTACGAGTATACGTATATACCCGGGACTTCTGTTTTCCCATCGTTCGGGTTCCCGTTTCCGCGCTGACGATGACATTTACATTTTGTATATGTATTCACGGAAGCGCAGAAACCCACACCTTTGCACACTCATCACCGGAGTTGACGCGAGGGTGACGCGTGCACTCAGTAAAAAGCACCCTTGGGACAATGTCACCAGGTGACGGCTGAGTTACGAATGTTGCCACCTCGTAGTCACGACGACGCCAAAACTTCTTCGTACTTCGATTCACGGCTTGTCGTCTTCAGAATTTTCAAAAATCTTTTTCATAACCGGTGTCACTGATTGCTTCTCGAATATTTATCTTTTGTAACAATATTAACATGAAATTTTACGTGTCTGATTGTGTCCCTCTGTTACTCAATCACGACTGAAGAACTTTATCGATTTCAATGATATTTAACGTATTGATAGGTTATATATAATATATTATACATGACCTGAATTAACCTTCAATCCTTGATGGTATTTAAAGCACCTTAATTCCGCAAAGCTGTGTCGTTTTTGTCTTCGCGTTGTCACACTCACAATCATTCATGAAACAATCTGCAAACTTCATGGTTTATCTTTAGAATATATTTTTCAAGTGGACATACTTGTTTTTTTATTTTTCTGATTTTTAATATATTTATTTTTTTTAGCCAAATATTGAGCAACTCGCGAAAAGAAACTTTTTTTTCGTGTGTGTGTTTTTAATAACAATCTGGTAGGTAATGTTTAAATAGTCGATAAATAATCGAGGATATATTTATTTGCGATGAAAAAGAAATTTTCAATATCGAAGCCAAATGCTCGAGCGAGCAACAGCGGTTTTTGCGACCCGATTGGTTAATCGTTGAAGCGCGAGGAAAAGATCGCCTGGAGTTTAGAGCCATCAAAGTATACGAAGGAAGTGCATCAGGAGGAAGCGATGCACGAGAAACCTAGAAAGAAATATATAGTGAGAGAGATTAAGGCAATACGTGAAAGAATAGATGTTGTGTGAATTCGAGTCGTGTTTTATCTCGCGTTTTCTTCACTTTTCTCTCTCCTTTCTCTCTCTTCATCGCTCCCTCTCGTTTCTTGTTGAACCAATCATGAAGTTTCAATTATTTCTGTATTTTTATTATTTTATCATTGTCCAAAAATATGAATCGATAAATGTAAAATTTCTCATCGTCTAATAAGATAATATTAATATATTAAGATAAGATAAAAACTAATTAAATTAATACGTCTTAAATAAACAATATTGAAATTAAATAAATATTCATAATTTTTTAGTTCCAGAAACTGCACATCTCAAAATTCAAAAGTTTCAAGTTTTTTGTTAAATTATAATAAAAAGAACTTATTATCTCATAAGATAAGAAGATAGGATAAGAAATAATGTACAATAAATATAATAAATAAAATGTACAATGGATAACAATAAAATAAATCGTGACGAAGTTTATGATATTAACACTATTTAATTAAACTAATTTATTCATTATTCGTCAATTTCAAAACCAAAATTCGTTTGATATATTTCATAAAATCGACCATATTTCGTTAATACAAACGTCAACTTCGTCTCGATTTATTTTGCTATCGTTAACATCAAAATATTATTCGATCTCTGTATAATTTGATTATCTCATTTGATTACAAGTTTTATCGTACTTCACCTTATTGCATAACATTTATCCTGATATTTTATCAAACAATAATAAAATAATGAAAAACATCATAAACAATTGAAGTCTCACGATTATTAATTTTACAAACTCCACCTTTATCGGTATTACAATTATTCCTACAAAACGTTATCATAATTGTTTCCTCATTCCCTCTTTATTTCGTTTCCACTAAAAAAACAATGTATCTCCCACTATCCCGAACTACTTATTATTCCCTCATATTAAATTTTCATTTCTTTCATTGCGTTTCATTTTTAATATTTTTACTTTCTTCATTCGTACCTCTAGTATATTTGTCCACGAGATCACTGGGACATAATAAACATTACTCAGCTCTCTCTCCCTCCTTATCTTTTTTGCCTCTCTTCCCCCACTCCCCTTTTTCTCTTTTTCCCTGCGTCCATCCCTCTCCTTGGATCTTCGCTCAGCAAAGCTCTGAAAAGATTGAGAGTGAGAAAGGACGTGGCAACACCGGTAAGAGGATTCCTCTGTTTCCCCGCGGACGACCGCGAAAAGTGGTGGCGACGTCGGGAGGGGCAAAAGGAACCGTTCCAGCGATGAGGTTCGACCGAAAAACGAAGAAATCGAAGTCCGCGTTTCCATATACACACACACACACACACACACACAAATATATATATATATATATATATCTATATACATATATTCGTGTGATAGACAATGAGAATCGAGCGGCAAAGGGTAAGCAGCCAGTAGAGACCATGATGGGTTTTCGTTTTCGCGGTAAGGAGTAGCGCGAGAACTTGGGTTGAGGTGGGCGGAGGGGGGGAGTTGCCGGATAGGAAATGGTAGAAATCGGGAGTCCAGAAGAGAAGTACTGGGCGGAAGAGGTATATAGCGGAACGGCCAAGATCCAACGGTTGAGAAGCACACACATAGAAGAGAAAAGTAAAGAGGATAGACGGGATAGGAGGAAGAAGAGGGCGTCGGGTGGTGGAGAGTTTGGTTCCGAGTAAGTCGGGTTACACAGGAGAGGGAGGTCATGCCTGGATGCTTAGTTTCTACTCTTGCGTTGTCCTCGATCGAATCTTAAAGAGCCCCAAAAAAGGGTCTATCCAACCGAGAATATAACGGAGAGCGAGGATTCCCAGATGCTCCGTTATAGGAACGAACAGAGGCAACGTTAACTCCCCCTCCGTTCCTCCGACTATTCAACCTTCTTCGTTCTACCTAACGCCACGCGAAGAGAGATAGGGCGTTGCGAGATGGAGATAGGGGGTTGGAAATCGTAAATGCAGGAATCGTTGAAAGTCCGATAGGGGCTGTCGAAGAAGTGGATCCAGCAAGGATAAACGAAAGGGACTCTCTGTGTGTGTATACTATAGGACATGGAAAACGCCAAATACGTACAGGGTGCCCTTTGGCTAGACGAATCTCTCTGGTTCAGGAGAGCCTTCAAGTAACTCGGATTTCATCAAGCCAAATGAGCTTTACGTAACCATCTGGATTTTGTTGGTTTTTTTTTCGGCTGTTGACGTTTTAAGGATTTTCGGCGGTGGCCAAAAGAGAACAAGGTGAATGATCTGTTGACAGGGTAGATAGAACGTATTTGGTCGTCACGTCGTAACTTTCGCTTATTCATATCACGATATTCTATTGAGGAGTCTCCGCTTTATCGTGACGACACGTTTGATGGAGTAAATTTGTAGTTTTGCCATGTTTGGTAGTGACCGTTACGTTGTTGATACTTAACACTGATGTCCAAACTGTTTTTACGCTAAAGATTCACAGTCATGGCACATTCGATGTATGAGATTCGCTTTTGGACATTGCTTGAACACGGCTCGTTGCGATTATCGTTATACGCGCTACAAGCTGATAACTGTCGTAACGTGGATACACGAATTATCCTACGATACTATTTCTCATTGTGAAATCTCGAATGTCTCATCAAAAGCTTTGATATTTCGTATTTGAAATTTGCCACATCATTATGATCTTCGAAAAAAAAAACGAAGTAACCATCAACCAAATAACCCAAAATGATCCAACAGAGATTCCAACGTAGAATACTACCCGACTCACCGATCAAAAAAAAAAACAAAAATAAAAACAAAAGCTTCTTTGCCATTATCGTCAAGGCATCGTTGTACCGTACATCCACTTTTTCTCACAAAACGCCGTCGTAAAATCTCGTATCATTCATCCTACCGTACGGTTTTGAGTCCGAATCATCGTTTTAGTAATCCCTCGTAGTCCTTGCGCTGGCCTTTTGGATGTAATCGCTCAACCAAATAAAAACAACCAAATAAAAACAACTAAATAAAAACAACCAAATAAAAATAACCAAATAAAAATAACCAAAAAATTAAATGCCGAAAGAACACCCTGTAAATGTTTCCTGGGTATAAGGATAGCTGAGAACGAAGGGTCATGGTGGATGGTAGATGGGTGTCGAAAAAGGAGAACCGATAAAGAGGATGATAGCGACGGGAAGGACAATAAGTAGACGAAGCGCGTGCTGAGAAGGACGAGAATAAGAACGGACTCGTAGGAGAAGAGGCGCTGAGATTGGGCCGAAGAACGTCCGGGGGAAGAGGGAGGGGGGGTTAGTAGAAAAAGGGCAAAGAGTCCTCCACACCCCTATATCGAAGACCAGGCGTGAGGGAGCTAATTTCCCCGGGAAGGAAAGGGCCGGGGCTGCTTTCCCTCGACGGTCTAAATATCGGAATAAATTGTGGGAGAGAGCACCTCCCACCCCCCCAACCGTCTCTTCCTCCGCCAGTTTTCCGTCTTCTCGGCCCAACCCCGTCTAAGACGTCGACCTCCTCGTCGTCGTCGTACAGCATCAGCAAAGCCTGAGCACGACGATACTCCTCTCTCTCTCTCCCTCTTTCTCTTTCTCCCTTACCTCCCATGCCTTCGCTTAAATCAGGGGGTTGGGGATGGGTGGCCCTTATCGTCTAACCGCTCCAATGCACTTTCGGGGTAAAGGGGTAGAACGGGAGACTCAAGGAATGATGGTACCTTATACCTCGTTCCTTTACCTATACATATATATATATATATATATATATGAGGTACTCTCTCTTCGCCTATTTGCACGCGACATCATCGCAGCCTCCTCCAGCACCCACCCCACCTCCCTTCCTTCACGTAACGGGTGATCGAGAATCGTTCACGAGCCCGAAAACGAACGTAAAGAACGGAAAAATTCTTTACACGAATTTTTGAAGTGTAAAGATTACGCGTTCTCTTATCGAATTGTAAAAAAATAAGGTTTGAGAAGGTGGCCGATGCTTGCTGTTAATTTTGCTGTTTATTTATTATTGCTGTTGATTTTTATTTTGTTCGCTGTTAATTTTTCTGTTTTGTTTTTTTAACTTTTTACTTTAATTTTAATTTTTACCTATTACTTTTTACTTTACTGTTTCAATTTTTAATTTTTACAAAATCAATGATTTTAATTAACTTGAAATAATTAATTTTTATTATTTGCTGTTGATTTATTATTTGATTATTATTATTGATTGGATTTCATAAAATTACGTAAGATTCTACATGACGCGTTTCTGCAATATATAATAGTGTGAAAAATGTCAATACCTATTGTCGTTTTAATATAATTGTCAGAAAAATATATAGGAAATCGAACTTTTTTCGACTCCAAGCTTACGCGGTCCTATAAACAATAAATGTTTCCCATTTTTACTGTTTTTAACGTGTACGCATATGTAGATGAATTTGGATGTACGAAGAAATATTTTTTCATAATTCAGTTTATAAATAATTATCCTAAAATTGTTATATATATATATATATATATATATATAGCGGAAGTAATAATGCGTTAACTTCATAAATTTCTGCAATAAATTAACATTTCCCGATCGTTATTAACATCCACGTCCTGTGGTGTATTTATATATATATATATATATATATAAGTATATGTATACACACTGGCTGCTTTCCCGTAACATCAAACTGCCTCCTATTCCACCACCACTGAGCTGCATTATAATTCGAGTATACGATATTACACATAAATCAGATTATATAGGTTGTATATCGTAAAACATTTTCTCGCTCTGGCTCTCCGTCTCTCTCCCTCTTTCGCCCCTAGACTTCCTCACTGTCTTTCTATTTTCGCTCAATGGCAAGATAAATGGTGCACGAGGTACAAAGGGTCTCTTATCCCAAGAAATAAAAGTGAGACACGCGCGAGTAACGGAGAAAAGACACGTTCGGTCAATGGATATACGACTTGGAAGCGAAAGATTCCAGCTTGCGCAACACGGAAGATGGGAAAATAAAAGATAGCTGAGAAATAGGCTGCCGAGAATGATCTTAATGTTCGAATAAATGAAGTTGAAAGATACGACAAATATTTATATGTATCGAATTTTCACGGTGGTTTTCATTCCGAACATTGAGATATTCGCACTGAACAAACTTTGCCGACAATTTCGTGATTGGTTGACTCCAGAAAATAATGGATTTCTTTTTACTACGCCTAATATTAGAACGATCCCAACGAAAATTGACAAGTTACGAGGGCGAAAGCCACGCAGGCTTTCGAGGCAGGTTACAAGCGAAGGGAAAATAGAGAAGGGACTGCAAGGAGCTGCGAAGAAGCAAAGGCCTTAAGGATGAGCGGGTACGCAGGGTGGCACACCCGAAAGATGACGGAGGCTCGAATGAGAGACAGAGGGATAGATAGAGAGGGAGGAGGCAAAAAGAAGAACGGAAGGTAAAGGGAAAAAATGAAGAAAGAGGAAAAAAGAAGGAAAAAGGCTGATAGACAGGATGAGCCGGAGAAGGAGAACGATGATCGGTAAAATGGCTTAGGTAAGATCCGCGTACATACTTCGTCAAGGGGGTTGGGATTTAAGGGGAGGAAGGGCTGGGGTTGGGATTGCCGTCGTGATGCTCGACATCGATCTTCCTACCGGGCGTGCAAAGACGTCGGGCTTTTACACATACACGTTACGAGCCTCCCTACAAACATAGACGTACACCTACACATATGTAAAAGCCACCTTAAGCCCTCGTCTTCAGAAGCCCAACTTATCCCGATTTCGTCAAATTTCAGGGCAACCCCTATTCTCCCCACCGTACCTCTACGTGCGAACGAAAATTACCATCGTTCGAATCCCGTTCATTCCACGATATTCAAGATCGTCTTTTACCCTCTTCCCTTCCCTAAAACCCACGCCGTCTCGTCACGATCTTTCCTCCTGACTTCCGGTTCTTCTTCCGAGTGGCTAATTCGAGGGGATTCGTCAATTTTACCGAACCGAATAACAACCAGCCCCACCGGGGAATAAAAAATACTACGCAACCTCGACTAGTCTTCTATATTGATCGAACATGTTTTTTCGTCATTTTTATCGATTAAGATAGAAAGACCATTTACAAGCTTGAAAATAATTGGTTTTTTGTGATGTTTTTTTTTTTTTTTTGATGGAATAAAGTCTTAATAAAGTCAATTTTGTGATTTTTCATGACATTTTTGTTATATTTAAGGGCATAAGTAGATTTGATTTTTGGAATTCAAAATAATATTTAGGTTCACCGATAAACTGCTGATGCAACGAAGACGCGTGACGAATTTCATCGAAATCGATCGAATAGTTTCGCCGTAATCGTACCAGCAGTTGGACACGGTATTCTTAAAAAATCGAACTATTTATGAAAAAAAGATCGATTTTTTTCAAATTTCTAAATGGTTTTCCTGCCTTAAAGTCGGAAGTACGATTATTCAGGATTCTTGAGAGAGGGGTTCGAAACGAAGCAAATTGAATGACAACGATCAAATTCAACATTGTGGCTAATTAAAATCGCGATGTAAATAAGTTTAACAACAATCGCCGAATTATTTTACAAAATTGTATAACAAGAATATTACATTTTATTGAATGATATAAACAATTTTAAAAATACGACGTTTTCAAAACGACCCATCGGCTGTAAACAAAAATTGCAAAAATAAATATACAGAAGCAAAATGAAGCTCTATCCTCTTCGAAACCCCGTTTGGTGAATTGGATCACGTTTCTTTTTTCTCCTCAGGTATTCGATTTTTCGTTCCCATAGAAAAGTTACGTTTTTTTAAGCGTTCTGTAAATACGTATGTGTACACGAGGTTTATTGAAAAAATAAGATGACTTTTCAAATTTCACAGGCTACGTACATTCGACATTCGATTTTTTTCTTTGTTTTGTTACGTTGGTACACATATCCCCAAAATATGTTGACATTATTAGCTATTTTTGGTATTTTGTTTATTTTTTATAGATATAAACGTGATATACGTGTTTCGGCGTGCTGGATAATTTTTTGTTATCGAAAACGATAATGCATCTGGTCACGGATACTTGTTTGTTGGTAATTGTTTTAACGAAAAAAAAAAACAAAAAATACCGTTATCATACCTCAGCCACCGTATTCACCAGACTTGGATTAAACCCCTGCGACGTTTTTTTCTCTTTCCAAAATTGAAAAAAGCTACGAAAGGGGGGGGATTCGTCACGATTGTGGAGATAAAGACCGGATCGCTGAAGAGCTCGAGGTCATATAAAAGCGAGCTTATCATAAGTGCTTCGAGGATTTGAAAAATCGCTGACACATTATTTTCCGAAAAAAAAAATTATTACTGATACGTTGATTATTGAATAAATGATTAAACAAACATTTTTGTTTTATTTCAACATTCATAGTTTTTTTTTCGTACTAAAAAACAAATAAAGTGGACCTTACATTGGTCAGGTTCCTTATACCTTTTCTGCAATACCGAACTTCCATACTTTTCTCGTTCTTCTTCTACCCCCTGAAGTTTCTCTCCAGCGCTCACGTTCTTAGCTCCGTGCGCCCTCTTTTTACTTCGGTGTTTGCGAAACGAGGGCGCTCGGCGCACACTTTCATACACGGAAATTATGATGAAATTTCGTCTCGCGCATCGATGAACTTCTCACTCGGGATAGTTCGCGAGTAAACCCGGTATTACCCGCACCATCGTGGTTTCGCTTTATCTTACGAAGATACACAAGCGCACTTAAATATTTATATATCTATAGGAATGAAATATTGAAGATTAAGCAAATATACAGTGCATCTCATTCGTAATATACTCAAAAAAAAAAAAAAAACTTACATATATATATGTTCATGCGCTTCACTCTAACTTTGTCCGACCCCCCCTCCCCTTGCCTCACTGGCCTCTTCGCAGTTCGATGGAAATCCATATTTGATCCCTTCGATACCAAGACATCACTGCTTTCATTATAAATTCGATGTATATAGATTATTACATCCCAACACGTTATCACCGATTGCATATACTCACATACACACACGCAGATATATATATACCGGGTGGACAGAAATTTAAGGTCCAAAAATTTCATTAAACCCTCAACCAGTGAAAGAAGTCGTTTTTACTTGGCCCAACATTTCATTCTTAAATATCTCGAACGTATACTCAATGAATTGTAATGAAATAATAATTAATAATGAACTATTAATTATTTTATTTTATAATTATGTCTTACATGAGTATTCTTTTTTTTCTGTAAAGGCCAACTTTCTTTCCTTAAGAAACTGCTTTTGAAAAATTTCGCCATGATTTTTAGCTATGACACATTTTTTTGAAAAAAAAAACAGGTTTTTTTTTGCGAGTTGTTCAATATTTACGTGAAAAAAATAGATTCAAAATTAGATAAATAAAAAATAACTATTTTGACTTGAAAAGAATACGTTTATGAGAAACCATGAATTTTTTTTGATTTTTTCATGAATAATTGCGGGGTTGGCAGCGCGAAGACAAAAACGACCCAGGTTCACGGAATTAAGGTGTCTTAAATACCATCACGGATTCAGGGTTAAACGCCTTACATTTAAGGCTGTCCTAATCAGCCTTTTGTATATTCAGCAATTTTTAGTCATTTAAAAAGCAGATATTTTTCAATATTTATTCCGTAATTTTCCTGATATTGAGATAATGATATCGATTCCGATTTTTTTTTTCCTTTACTATGGAGATTTGTGGATATATTTTTAGAGCTATATAATTTCAATAATACCGAACACCACTTGGTAAATTATCGTTTACCCAAGCCTTGGAGAACATGATGGAAATTTCGTTGAAAGTTCGAAAGCAGCAGTCAAAAAAGTTTGTTATAAAAAAAAAAGTAATTATTTTAAATGGAGCCGTCCGATAGGAGTAATTTGAATAAGCCTCCGAATGGCACCTTTGAACGTCACTTTTCTGATCACCCTATATATATGGATATAATATACGAAGGGAAGAACATTTGATAAAGTATGAAAAGAGGATTCGTGAAAAAAAAAATGAATTTCGATTATCGTGGCGTTCTCATTACAATGCCGATGCGGTTGATACGAGTCATGCTCGTAATTCTTGTCGTCAGGCTTACGAGATCCCGATAGATTGATTGCGGGAGAAGTTGTGTCGTTGATGCGACCCGTTTGTATACACGATCGCCGAGAGGATGAAACGAAATTGGAAATACAACGCTCGAGTGGCTGACACAACGTTGCGTCGGCTAAATTGTCGGAGTCATGGACTGTGTTTTTTTTTTTTTTTTTTTTTGGAGCTGCCAAGTAGGGTGAAAAAAGTTCAGAAGGGAGCAAAAGGTTGGGTCGCTGAGATGGATTTACACGAGTTCTACACATAAGTGGCTCGGTCGCCCGAGACGCGATCTTTTTACGAGAATTCTTTTTCAACGTGTGTGTAAACCTTTGCCATGTTTGAATTATGTTTTTACAAGCTTTTATTTTACTTTACTTTTCGCGAGATGGAAAACGGAAAATCGATATCTAACCCACTTTTCAGCTGCTTCCAAAATTTTGCAAAATATCTAAGAGGTAACAAAGCTAAAAAAGGGTTAAATAAGCGTTTCAACTTTTCATGTAAAATTATCAATATCTAATAGACCTTTTTTTCAATCATTGATACTCCTGAAAATACTTTCCAGCACTGCTGTTAAAACAATTGAAAATACTCAAAGGGAGTGAATAATTAATATGTAAATATTGTAGTGAAAATAAAATCAAGCATTTAAATAATATACTGAAAAGAAGAAAAGAATTTGTTTACCAAGTCTTCTATATGTAACTATAAACAAAAACTAGGGACCCTAAAAATGTAAAATTAAATACGATTAATGAAACTGTATAGATCGAATTTATTTGATCAATTTAGCTTTTGATTCATAATTATTTAATTTGATTATTTAACAAATTTTTAATCAATTGCATAATTATACAATTATAAATTAAGCACGTATCAAATCAAATAATTGTCAATTAAATTACGACCGCCCCAATGTTTAATTTATACTCAAGTGTAGGTGGCTTGTGACAAAAAAAAATATATATTTTCTATTTTTCAGTACATCGAATAAAGTTTTGTTTCCACAAAATATATATTTTTTTTTCATACCATTTATTTACATGGTTTTATCTAGAATATATTGGATTGTCTAGTGTATTGTAAACTTTAATTCGGTTTTTCTAAGTTGCCTTCAATTTTACCACGATTCAAGATTCATTATTATTTTTTGACAGCTTCAAAACATTTATTTTTATTTACCTGTGTTAATTTTGGCCTCGTGGGGTTTGCTCGATAAAAGTCGTGTGTATTTAGATTTTCTCGATTTGTTTGAGTTCGGTTGATTGTGTTTATTTTCTATGTGACTTTCGACCTCCTTGACCCCGGAGACACTTCCCCTACTCTTCGGCAAATTCATCCCTACCGTTCGACCCCTAACTGGAGTCGAACCCTCGAAGAACCACCGTATTTTTCCAGGGATGGTAAGTTGGATAGAAGGGTTAGAAAGGTGGCGAAGAGGAGGTCGGATAAACGTCCCGGATCATCCCTACCCCAACGAAACCCAAATAAGCTCAGGTTACTTGAGAGGAAAAGCCAGAGGTCGTTGAAGGACAGAGAGGGTTGAGAGGTGATCTTGTATCCTCCCTTTCGTTCTCTGACTTTCTTCACCCTCGAATTTGCCACGTTTCGTGTCTCAAAATCTGGCACGCTCTCTCTCTCTCTCTTTCTCTTTGCCACTTACCCCCTCTCTCGTCCCTCTGGCATTACACGCGGAAACAGCACTTGGAGTAACAGCAGGAGGATGACGCGTGCAGGCGAACGTTATCCATTTCGAGTGGATATCCCAACGGTGCGGGTACCAAAAGCTCCGGAACCGCGTTGGAGGATGATCGGTCCCATAGGGGTTACAGGATAATCGTTGAGGATGGCGAAGAGGAGAGAAGACGGGTGGGTGGGGGGAGGGGCAGAACGAAGGGAAAACGCCAAACGAGACTCTCTCGCGCGCATTCATGAGAATGATACAACGTAAAGTGGAAGAAAGAGGGTACGAGAGAAAGAGAGAGAAACGAAAGTTCGAGGGTTGAAAATAGAGGATCGACAGTTGGGGTGGATGAGAAGGGGGTGCAGAAAAGGATACCTTGTACGAGGAATTGCACACCGTAACGATAGAGAAGGAGAGAGAAAGAGAATAAGAGAAAGAGAGATGGGAGGAAGCTACACGAACGAGGGTAAAATATCCGTACAAAGGGGGATGAAGGGGCACATTTTTTTCTTCGGGGAATGGGATTCCAGGCACAAGTCCCGACGATCCTGCGGGAATCGAAAACCATCGAGGCGTCCCGTGATACCGAAAAAGTGAGAGAACGAGTGCGACAGAGATAAGAGAGCGAATAGATTCGCCGGGGTACGAAAAGACTTCGAGTTTCATCTCCATTTTCGTTGAGGTCTCCTCTCTCTCTCCGAGATTCATCGAAAACAAGAAAATCATACCGCCCCCCCCCACCCCCTCCAAACTTTTGGCAGAAATATGCCAATAGCACAGTTACTCATTATCCATCTTGATTTTTTAGAAGCTCATGCGGATTTTGATATCTGCCTAATAATCCGGACGAATCAATGTCTCGTTTTGATGATTTCTTTGTAGCAATCATTATTTTTAGATGTTTTATTCATGTCTGTATATTTTTATAGCTTGCGTAAAAAAATTGTCTTTTTTTTTAAGTCCTCGATGTATAGGATGTTGCTGGAGGTTACCAATGTGAGAATCTGCTTTTTTGATAAATGTTTTTCGTTGTTGAAGGTCCACAGTGACTTTTAGAAAAGCTTACGAAGTATTAGCATTTTCTACCAGATTTCAGTCGTGTTCTACAGGACCTCGGTAAACGTATTTTTCTAAGCATTTATGTGTTTTTGTTTTTTTGGGGCTTTCGACATTATGGCAATTGTTATAGAATAAATAACCACAAACATCGATAGTGAGAGAAAAAAAGATCGTAATCGATGTCAAGCGAAAATCACGGAAATAAATCATTTAAAAATATTGCATTTCCTAAAATACTAGGAATTGCTGAACGTAGGGATGATTTGGATATCTCCCAATACAAGGGATCCAAAATTTTTCTCTGAACGTCACTTCTTCAGCCACCCTGTATTACGACAAAAACATTTTCCTGGACATATAAAGCTTCTCCCAAACGTGATGGAAAAACACTTAAATAAATAAAATACTAATTCGAATATCTCGAAGAATACAGCAATTGCTCAAAAAAATCTTTTTTCGAAATCTCTTGGAAACAAAAAGAAAAACATTATTTGGAACGTTTTTAATAAATAACAATAATTCGGGTCTTGTTATGTGCTAACGCAATACTAAAGCGTTATATTGATTCAAAAAGTCTTGTATTTTATTGGCTAAACATTTTTGGTAGTGACTGAAAATTTATTGTGACATCAGCTAATATTTTATTCGAACGAAACGTTCGTAATTGAGATTAATAAAAAAAAAAGAACATGTTTGTGATATTTCGGATAAATCAAAGGTAACGTTTGTACGGATAATGATCCTTTTTTAAATCGGTTTACAGAGTCAAAAGGTCTGAAGCTTCAATAAAAAAAAAAAAGAAAAAAAAACGACGTAAATTAATTGACAAATTTCGCGATATGCGCACAGACCTTCGGGAATATAAAAAAACGAAAAAGAAAGAAAAAAAAAAAAGATCCGCGGGTGTGTGCACATGTTGTAGATGGGGAAAAAATGACATTTGACCATGTGGCACGATTTCAATTCGAAACGAGATCTAGACGCCCGGTGACGAAACGTTGTTACGTTACCTAACGACCCTGTCGACATGGGTTTTGACGTTTCGGCTCAGCAACGAGCTATGTACGTCCATAGGACCTTTCGTGTAAACCCATAAACCTTCGATTCCTCTTTTTTCATTCAGGCCAGAAGAATAAACATTTATCGAAAGCAAATAAGAAAAACGCTATTATCGATTACAGAGCTCAAGTGGAAAACTTGATACTTCGTAATACTTAAATTCAGTATGGTCACTGAATATAAGCTTCGGCTTCTAATAGTGGTGACCGCTTAACTGTGCACTGGCTGATGCATCGAGCAGTCAACGAAAATCTGATTTTTTTAAGGCCCATTGGTGGACGAAGTTTGTTCAAAAAATAAGGTGACTTTTCAAACTTCGCCATGTACATACGATTTTCGATATTTTTTTGTTACGTTGGTACACGCGTTCCGACGTAACAAAAGTGGAGGGAAAAAGTGAAAAACGGCGGAACTAGAATTAAAACAGGAAACATAAAAACCTGTAAAGGTATACGTGGAACAAAAGGGATAATAATATACTTCATTTTTTATAATATAATACACAAAGTTTTTCCTTACACTTATTAAATAATGTTTTTGTTATGATGAATATTATGTAATACAGTATACTTAAACGTATATCTATATTTTTTAAATATATTTTCAATTTATTGTTATAATTACAGAAGAACAAATATTATAATTTTTAATATATCAATTTTTATATATTATATATAATATATCAATATAAATTTGTATTATATATATACATATATATCATATAATATATTATATAATATAATATATTGTATATATTCTTTAATCATTTTTAAAAATTATAAATATTATGTAATACAGTATACGTAACTGTAAATCTATATTTTTTCGATATATTTTCAATATATTTTATAATATATTGTTAATATATTTTCAATGTATTTTAAACAAGATGTTATCAAGATATATGTAATATTGATGACGAATATGCACATATTCGTTGTTCAGTGTATTTTTCAAGCCGGATTTCCTTTGTACTCTCCAACAGCCTGTGATTAGCCTCTTGAGAAACAGTACCCGTAATGACCAAGGATTGACAAACCCTCTTCGTTCTCATGCGACGCATTGCAGCGTTGTTTCTGTTGTGCAGTGACCGCGCTGCTTCTGTAATTGTCGGCTGTATCATTCCGGATGCCCCGAGGTGGACCTCGGTGGGTTCAGTTCAACTCCACTGATGGTTCTCTTATTCCAGCATCCAGCATCGACTTCAAATGCGACCTGGCGTTCTCTGCGAAGCTACTGCATCCATGGGTCTTTTATTTTCTCCGGTCTGTGTTGAAGTTGGTTGACCATTTAAAAGTTGTTTCTCACGACGGACGGGGCTTACCCCGGAGTAAATCAGGGTGCGGTTTCAAAAAGCGAACACCTTCGATTAAGCTGGCATTTTTTAGCAACCCTTTTTTTTTAATGTTCTAAGCGAATCCCTGAAGGGATTTTTGATGACTAACGATAGTTTCCGAGATACCGAAATTTGAACGTTATTTATTTTACAGCGCTGCTACTGTGCTGAACAAAGTAAAACAAACGCAAACAAATCCGCATAATCCAAACAAACGTAAACAGACCCAAAAATAACCAATCGCACCTAAACAGCCACAAAAAATCTCAAACCCAAAATTATACAGATAAAGATATACTCCGATGTTAAAAAAAAAATAACATTCGATATCTTTTAATCTTCGCTAATAATCTAGAATCATTTAGGGTTTTCTGTTACAATATTGAAAATAAAGTCGATGCGAAATTTCTGGTCGATCATAAGTGTATTTTGATGAAGTTCAGACAATATTTCAAACTCACTGGACAATTATTATAAACAGTATTATTATTATTATTATTATTATTAATATTAGAATTACTGATATGAAATGAAAGGCCCTGTGCATAGATAAGGATAAGTGCATGTGTGTTCATATATTCACGAGTATTCATCCCCTATAACATTTCCGGCTTAATTACACCGATGGGCGTATACGAAAGCTACGCGCGAAGTTTGCGACCTCGACAAGCCTGAAATTCGAACTTCCGATAAGTCATAGCCGGAAGAAGACTCCGCGTTTCGAGTAATCTCGTCACGGTCCTCCAATATAGACGAATACATAGTTACGAGTGTGCCAATCCACACGCTTCGTGTGACATTCGTAACAAACCAGAATTTTCACGGTCGGTAATGGGCGTCAAGAAAACTCGAACGAAAATATCCGTCCCTACAAAAGAACTCGATTTACGGTGAAGTTGACGTTGAACCCGTTATTGCTAAACGTTTCCTTAAGGTTAAGAACTCCACCTCCGATCGAGCTGAAATTTTACGCACGCCTTTATATTTCAAAACAACTTGCAAATAAATTTTTAGGACGGCAGTCTTCGAGATATCGAATTTCGAATAAAATCTTTTTATTTTTATAGATAATTTTATATTCGTATATTTTAATACATTTTCTTTCTTCCATTTTCGTTCCAAAATTTATCTGCATCGATATTTTCATTATAATTGATTAATTTTATAAATATAATAAATATAAACATATTTTATAAATAATTATAAATCTATAATAGTACATTTTTTAAAAAATCGTTAAAGTATACGAATATTAAATAATATATTATACATTACCCATTTAAATTAATAAAAAATGTATATAATTGAATCTTCGTATATTTTAACGAATTTTCGTTTCGATTTTTTCAAAAATTAGTAAGTATCGATATTTTGATTATATTTGACTATGTTATAAATTGATTAATATTGATATATTAATCAATTTATATATAGATATAGTTATTAATGGTAATGATACATTATTGAAAAAAAATGTTGATATATACGAATATTAAATTATATATGATATATGAAACGTTGGATTAAATTCAATATATATAATAATATATATTCAACGAGATCTACAAGCTTTCGATTTAGCTTCTACGTGGCTGTAAATTAGTCAGGATACCTTGTATACAATAATACTGCTCACTCTATACCGAGATGGAAATCCTTCGACGTAATACCATCGTTACGCACGTGTATGCCTATACACACAGACACCCATCCAGCAGTGTACACGGACCACGTGACCTGTCCAGTCACTTCCTGCTTAATTACCGAAGTGGATATAGCCAAAACTCTCGATCACAGGGACACCTACACGTATATATCGAAGGCCCTCCGATAATTCGGGTGCGTCATTGGGCACCGCTCCAACAACCCCTGCAGCGCGTGCTGCGTTTGTATATAGTGTATCCCTTTGTGAATCCACACACGCTTGATTCCACAAACGTGGCTGCCCGTTTCGTTTTTTTTTTTTTTTTTTTTTTTTTTTTTTTTTTTTTTTTTTTCTTTTTTTTTTTTCTCTCTGTTTTTTTTTCTCCTTTTTCTCTT